>RJWM01048976.1:0-11062 GCA_004363535.1 Dasyprocta punctata
TTTTTTTTTAATTTTGGTAGATTTTATTTGTTTATTTATTTATTTATTTATGGTGCCAGGAATCGAAATCACGACCTCGCGCTTGCCAGGCAGGCACTGTGCCACTGAGCTACATCCCCGGCTCCGTACGTTTTAGATATATATAATAATCACATTCATCATAGCAAATTTGTACCTGTACATGATGCATCCTGCTTCTTTTTTCCCATCTTCCTCTCCTCCCTTGAGTTTCTCTTCCCTTTCTTGTTTACAAAAGCTTCGTTTCCATTTTTCCTTCTAATCTCTTTTTTTGGGTCTCATTCTTGCCTTTTCCCCCTCCACCCTCCCTTGTTCCCCTTCCCATTTGAACGTTTTCTTCCCATTCCCAGTATCTATTACACATTTTGGTTCTTATTTACACTCTTGGTTTCCCACATGCATTCAGTATTTACACACGTGTGTCGGATTTGTTTCACTTAAGAGTGTGGTCTCAGGGCTGGGGATGTACATCAGCAGCACAGCACAGGCCCAAGGGCCTGGGTTTGATCCCCGCACAAAAAAAAAAAAAAAAAAAAAAAAAAAAAAAAAAAAAAAAAAAAAAAAAGAAAAGTAAAGCATGGTTTCAAGATGCATCCATTTACCCAAAAGCGTCTCAAGCTTATCTTTCTTTACGGCAGAGTAGAATCCCATTTTTGTATCAAAATTCTCACATGTTCTTCATTCATCGGTTGATGGGCATTTGGACTGTCTCCAAGATTTAGCTATTACAACTGTGCTGCTATAAATATAAGTGTGCCTATATTGCTGAGGTTTGATGCTTTTAATTCTTCTCGAAAGATACCAAGAAGGGGAATAGCTGGGTGTAATGGAGCCTCTAGTTTTAGTTTGAGGAAACTCCACACTGATTTCCACAGTGGTTGCACCAGTATACACTTCCACCAACAGTGGAGAAGGGTTCCTTTTTCCCCATACCCTTGCTGGTATTTGTTACTGGGTGATTTCTTGATGCTAGCCATTCTTTCTGGAATGAGATGGAATCTCAGTGTTGTCTCAGTTTGCAGCTCTGAAATGACAAGTGGTGCTGAACATCTTTTCCTATGTTTACTTGAAATTTGTGCTTTTTCATCTGAAAAGATGTGTATTTATCTCAGATGCCCATTTTTGGACTGGGTCTTTAAATTTGGTTGGGAGCCTGTTTTTTTTTTTTTTTTTTTTTTTTTTTTTGTGTATATATATATATATATATATTCCAGATACTAGTCCTTTGTTGAGGAACAGCTGGAAATTTTTTTCCCACACTGTGTGTTGTATCGCCACTCTGTTGGTAACTTCTTTGCTCTGCAAAAGTTTTTTTTTTTTTGTGGCACTAGGGATTGAACTCACAACCTTGTGCCTGCCAGACAGGCACTTAAGCCACTGAGCCAAACTCCCAGCCCTAGTTTTTTGGGGCAGGGTTGCACCATATAGCTCAGGTCGGCCTTGTGCTCGCGCTGTAGCCCAAGCAGGCCTCGAATTCACAACACTCCGCCTACCTCAGTGCAAAACTTTTTAATAAGGTGAGATCCCAGTTGTTGATTCTTTGTGATAGTTCCTGTGCAATTGGGGTTTTGTTCACAAAGTCTTTGCCTATGACAGTGTCTTCAAGGGTTCTACCTATTCTATCTTCCAGCAGATTTAGTGTTTCTGTTTTAATATTTAGATCTTTGATCCATTTCAACTTTAGTTTAGTGCATGGTGAAAGGTATGGGGTTGATTAAAATTAATCTTTGACATGTGGAAAGTCAGTTTTTCCAGCACCATTTATTAAAGAGGTTATCTTTCTTCCAGTGAAAGCATTTGTCAAAGATAAGGTGGCTGACTATGTTTGGAGTTGTTTCTACATCTTTTAATCTATACCATTGATCTTTGGGTCTTTTTTTGTCAGTACCATGCTATTTTTATCACAATAGTTTTGTAGTATAATTTCAACTCAGAGATTCTAAAGTCCCTGCTTTGCCTTTGTTGCCCAGCAATGTTTTTGTTATTCTAGGTCTTTTCTGGTTCCAAATGAATTTTAGGATTGTTTTCTCTAATTCTGTGGTATATGCTATTGATATTTTGATCAGGAGTGCATTAAATCTGTATGACAATTTTGGAAGTATGGCCATTTTCACTACACTAGTTCTTCCTACCCATGAACAAGGGATATCTTTCCATTTTCTGATACACTCTTCAATCTCCTTTTTCAGAGTACTGTAGTTTTTACTTCCTTCATCATATGGATTCCTAGGCATTTCATTCTTTTGGATGCTACTGTGAAAAATGTTGTTTTTCTAATTTCTCTCTCAGGGAGTTCGTGTACAGTAAGGCTATTTATTTTTGAGTGTTGACTTTTTTTTTTTTTTTTTTGTGCCTGCCAGGGCAGGTGCTTAAGCCACTGAGTCAAACTCCCAGCCCTGGTTTTTTGAGGCAGGGTCGCACTATGTAGCTCAGGCCGGCTTTGCGCTCGTGTTGTAGCCCAAACTGGCCTCAAACTCACAATGCTCCTCGTACCTCAGTCTCCCGAGTGCTGGAATTAAAGGCATGCACCACCATGCCTGGCTTGAGTGTTGACTTTGTATCCAGCTACACTTCTGAATTTGGTTATTAAATCTAGAAGTCTTTTGGTGGAGTTCGTGGTATCTTCTATGTGGAGTACCATATCATCTGCAAATGACGACAATTTAACTTCTTCTTTTCCTATCTCTATTCCTTTTATTTTTCTCTTAGCTAATTGCTCTGGCTAATGTTTCCAGAACTATACTGAATAAGAGTGATGACAGTGGACATCCTTATCTTGTTCCTTTCAGAGTTTGAATATTTAATATGATGTTGGCTGCTGGTTTCTCATAGATGGCTTTTATCTGATTGAGATAAAGACTATCTATGCCAATTTCCTGTAAGGTTTTTATCATGAATGGGTGCTGGACTTTGTCAAACACTTTTTCTGCCTCTGTTAGATGATCATACGGTTTTTGTCCTTGACTCTGTTAATATGGTATTTTACATTTATTGATTTGCATATGTTGAACCATCCCTGCATCCCTGGAATGAATCCTACTTGGTCACGGTGTATAATCTTCCTGTTGATTTACTGCATTACGTTTGCTGGTATCTTATTGAGGATTTCTGCATCTGTGTTCATTAGGGAGGTTGGCCTGTAGTTCTGCTTTCTGGTAAAGGTTGGCTCCAGAAATTAATTTGGGAGTATTACTTCCCTTTCAATTTCATTAAAGAGTTTGAGAAGTAGAAGCATTAGTTCTCTAAATTTCCGGTAGAATTCAGCAGTGAATCTGTCAGGACCTGGGCTTTTCTTTGTTGATAGGTTTTTAATTATATCCTCAATTTCAGTGGCTGGTGTTGGTTTATTTAGAATTTTTGTATCCTCATGATTCAGCTTTCGTGATTCATACTTATCCAGGAATCTGTCCATTTCTTCTGTGTTTTCTATCTTATTGGAATACAAATTCTTGAAGTAGGTATAGATGATCATCTGGATTTCTGTTTGATCTGTTGTGCTTTTATACTTCTAATCCTAATTGCATGAATTTGAGTCTTTTTTTTTATAATGATGACTAAGGGTTTGCCAATTTTATTTAATCTTTCAAAGAACCAATTCTTCCATTCAATGATTCTTTGTATTGTTTTCTTAGTCTCCATTGCATTAATTTATGCTCTGATCTTTATAATTTCATGCCTTGTATGAGCTTTGGGCTTGACTTGCTCTTTTTTCCTAAGTTTGAGGTTCAACATTAGGTTGTTTATTGGTGCTTGCTCTATTTTTTTGGATATGGGAATTCACTGCTGTAAATTTCCCTGGTAGGACTGTTTTATTGCATCCTATAAGTTTCAGCATGTTGTATTGTCATTATCATTTAATTGTAGAAAATGTCTAATTTCTTCTTTAATTTCATCTGTGACCTGCTGGTTGTTCAGGAAGGTGTTATTTAATTTCGAGGTGTTTATGTAGTTCTTGTGGTTTGTTTTGCTGTTGATTTCCATTTTCATTGCACTATGGTCAGATAATATGCATGGGGTAATTTCAGTTCCTAAGCATTTACTTGTGTATGTTCTATGTGCTAATATGTGGTCTATTTTGGAGAACATCCCAAGTGTATCTGAGAAGAATGTATATTCTGATGTTGTGGGGTGGAACACTCTGTGGACATCTACTAAATCTATTCAAAAGTTTGATTCAGCCAGGTGTAGTGGTGCATAGCTGTAATCCCAGGACTTGGGAGGCTGAGGCAGGAGGACTGCCATCTGTTCAAGTCCAGCCTGGTCTACATAGTGAGTTTAAGGCCATCACTACATAGTGAAACCCTGTCTCAAAAAAAAGTTTTGTTCAGTTTTGATATTTCTTTACTGATTTTTTGTCTAGTTGATCTGTCTTTTTGTGACAGTGGGTATTGAGGTCTCCCATTACAACTGTATTAGTACTTATTTGATTTTTCATGTCTGCTAATACTTGTTTTATATAGTTGAGTACACTGGTATTTGGTGTATATATGTTTATGATTATTATCTCCTCCTCTTGGATTTTTCCCTTGACAAGTATATAGTGACCTTCTTTGTCTCTCTTAATCAGTCTTGGGCTGAAATTCACTTTGTCTGCAATTAGAGTAGTTACCCCTGCATTTTTTTTTTTTTTTTTTTTTTTTTTTTTTTTTTTTTTTCTTTTATAGTTTATTTTTTCTTTTTTTTTTTCTTTTTATTTTTTTTGTGTTTAAATTTTCTTTTTTCTTTTTTTTAGTTTTTTCCCCTTTTTTTTTTTTTTTTTTTTTTTTTTTTGTCTTTTTGAAACAGGGTTTTGCTATGCAGTTCAGCCTGGCCTTGAACTCACTTTGGAACCCGGTTGGCCTCAAATTTGCAGCAATCCTCCTGCCTCACCCTTCTGAGTGCTGCGATTACAGGCATGTGCCACCATACCTGGCCTACCCCTGCTTTTTTCTGGTTCCTGTTACATGGAATATTGTTTTCCATCTTTTGACTTTCAGTCTATAAATTTCTTTTTGAATTAAATATGTTTCTTGTACACAGCACATTGTTGGACCTTCTTGATCCATTCTGCCAATCTGTTTCTTTTGATTGGTGAATTGAGACAATTTTTTAAATTTATTTTTTATTTTAAAGATACTAAAATCCAAAAAAAATAACAGAACAAAGTCACTCAAAACAAAGCAGTAGAACTGGTACAGAACTTCGAAGAAAGACAGCAGGAAAACAACAGCCACTACAGCATACCTTGTTACTCTCAGAATAGTTGACCATTCCATCAGGTATAGTAAAATCAAACCAAAAACTAAACACAACAAAGCCAATAAAAGCAGAGTATGAAATAAAGCAAAAAAAAAAAATTAATCAGAATAAAGCAAAACAATGAGAACAATATTGGGTCTCAAAGACAAGACAGAGGAGAATCCCCCATATTTGCTACGTTGCATACTGTCATCTTCCCAACAGATGCTCAGATGGCCGGCTCCAGGCCTACAAAATCAACTGAAAAATACAAGCATTTAGTTGATTTATGTACCATAGGTGCTGTCAACTCAGCCAGTCCCCTGAACCAGCTGGTTGCTTACGGGGAGTGGGGTGGGGCAGGAGTCCTGGATACTTAGCCCGCGTGCCGGTAGGCCTATGAGAAGCACATCTCTTTCTCCTCCTGGGGTCCGCGCTGGTCACGCACACTCACCAGGAAGACAGGCTAGGTTGTCTTCTGGTTGGAGCCTCCCCGAATTGAGATAATTAAAATTGATGGTTATTACTGATATGTATTGACTTGCCATTGTTATGTTATTTTCCTATTGTTGGTTCCCTTCCCTCCTCCCCGCTATTTAATTTCTTGCCTTGCCTGGTGGATTCATTCTGTTGGGGTTCATGAAGTTGTAGTCCTTGTTATCTCTCTTTAGAATGTCCTTCAGAACATTTTGGAGTGCCAGTTTGGTGTTCATGAATTCCTTTAGGTGTTCTTTGTCATGGAAGTATCTTATTTCTCCATCAAATTTGAAACATAGTCCTGTGGGGTACATCAGTTTGAGTTGCAGGTTGTTTTCTTTTATGGCTTGAAATACTGCATGCCAAGCTCTCTTTGACTTGACGGTTTGTGTTGAGGAGTCTGCTGTGATTCTGATGGGTTTTCCTTTATAGGTGATTTGTTTCTTTTCTCTAACAGCTTTTAATATTCTGTTCTTCTGTTGAATTTCTGGAGTATTGACTATTGATTGCATTGGTATGGATTTTTTTGATCATAGCTAATTGGATTTCTGTATGCCTCTATTATCTGCATATCAAAATCTTTTTTGTTGCTTTGGATATTTTCTGCCATTACTTCGTTTTTTTTTTGTTTTGTTTTCTTTTGGCACTGGGGATCGAACTCACAACCTTGCGCCTGCCAGACAGGTGCTTAAGCCACTGAGCCAAACTCCCGGCCCTGGTTTTTTGAGGCAGGGTTGCACTATATAACTCAGACCAGGCTTGCACTCGCATTGTAGCCCAAACCAGCCTCGAACTCACAATACTCAGCCTACCTCAGCCTCCTGAGTGCTGGGATTAAAGGCTTGTGCCACCACGCCCGGCCCTTTCTGCTATTACTTGTGTGAATAAGTTTTTTAGATGTCATTTGTGCTATCTTCTCCTTTTCCGTTGACTTTGATCAAACTTATATTATTCTTCTTTGCAGTATATAGCAGGTATAGCGTTGATTTTTTTTGTGGCCCCTTACCATTTTAAAGAGTTTTTCTTTTCATGATTGCTAACCACAATCCTGTCTTCTAGATCTGATATTCTGTCCTTATATTCGCTCATTCTGCTGCATATACTTTCAGTGGATTTTTTTTTTTTTTTTTGCGGCACTGGGGGTGGAACTCACAGCCTCGCACCTGCCAGACAGGCACTTAAGCTGCTGAGCCAAACTCCTGGCCCTGGTTTTTTGAGGCAGGGTCGCACTATGTAGCCCAGGTTGGCCTTGCGCTCACGTTGTAGCCCAAGCGGGCCTCAAACTCACAACATTCCGCCTACCTCAGCCTCTCAATGGATTTCTAAAAAAATCTCCATCATATCTGTTTAAATCTTTTTCATGGGTTCCATTTTTTTCCTATGTTGCGCATTCACGGTTTCCATCATTTTCCTAAGCTCCTGCATTTTTTATCTGTGTCTGCTCTAGAGTTACTAAGCATGCCGTTCATTATGATCAACATCTCTGCAGGTATCTGAGAAATTATTTCTGATTTGATTTTTTTCTAGAGTCTCATTCATCTGCATTGTTACTTCTGCTGTTACCACTTCAGAGAGTCCAGGTGGGTGACTTTTGAATTATTCCACCTCATGGCCCCCTGAGTTTGCCTTTGGTGAGCTGGAAGTGGTTGCAACTTGCTTAAGTGTCTTCTCAATTTCTTTCTTTCTTTTTCAGTTTAATTCCTAGGTTGATGCTTTTAAATTGCTTATGGCAAGTAACTTTATTGCTAGTATTTACAACTCTTAGGAAATGACTACTTCTCAGGGATGTCTTCCAGGTGTAGCTGGATTTTGGGTTTGGGTCTGTTGCAAGATCATACCTCTTCAATTTACTGGGGATAAGAAGTTGCTGCCTACTTGGCCCAGTCTCTGGTGTTTAGCACTGGCCTATAGTATTTTTATTAACCTTAGGCAATCTCAGTCTTGGCATACGAGGTGGAACAACTGATTAGAACAGTTGTGTCATCTTGGCTAGAGTAGTATGATCAGCAATAACGGTAGCATCAAATGCAGCCAGAAAATGACAAACTGTGGTAACTTAGTTTGCCATCTTTAGCTGTATGAACTAGATTTGTGGTTATCTAACAAAATCTAAAACAAACCAGAAAATTATATGCAGTAAATATGCCCTCAATACAGTGACTTTACCCCAGAGGAGAAAATTTTAAAGAGGTTGAGTGGAGAAATAGAGAAGAAATAGAAGAGGAAAAGATTACGAACAAGGCAGAAGACAAAGGGAGATTATGCAAACTGGGAAACTGGCCAAGGAGACGGGGGAAAGAGAGAAGGAAGAAACAAAAACAGGAACAGAAGGAACAAGTACAATGGAGAAACTAGAACTAGCCAGGTGTGGTGGTGCATGCCTGTGATCCTGGCACTCAGGAGGCTGAGGCAGGAGGGTCTCTTGAGTTCAAGGCTAGCCTGAGCTACAAAGTGAGTTAAAGCCCAACCTAAACTTCATAGCAAGACTCTGTCTCCAAAACAAATGAACGCTGAAAAAAAAAAAAAAAAAAAAAAAAAAAAAAAAAAGAAAACAGAAAGAAAGAAGAGAATGTCCACTTCAAGGTATGTCTCTGCTGTCACTGGTAGACGAGGTGGGCAGACAGGGTCCAGATCCACGCGGATTAATCCCAGGAAGCCAGTCACTGCTGTACGGCAGGGTAGTGGACAATCCTGGCGAGCCTGCACCTTTAGTTCCACTCAAGTTCAGGCTGCTTTCTGGTTGTGAGGAGCCTGATTTGTCCAGCCTGCAGTACTACATGTGCCTCCTCCTGGCTTGAACTCAGTTCCTTGACCTCCTGCCAACTTGAACGAGGTTCTGCCCCACCCTGACCCTGGCAGCTGCTAGCTGGAGCCAGCAGATACTCTGAGTTCTGAGCCCAGTCGATCCCTCCCCGAGAGGGCTCCCAGCCAATCCCCTCTCCTGCAGGGTGTCTGAACCCCAATAACTCACCAGCACCCAGTCTGCTGTGTCCTCTGCCCTGTTCTGCAGCTGCGTGTCTCTGTGGAGGCCTCTGGGGTTGCCAGTGGTCCCCAGGAGTCTGTGGGTGCCAGCTGCCCCTCCCCCACGGTGAGTCAGGGGTCAGGGAGAAAGCACCACCTGCCACCTCCTTCTTTGTTGAAGTCGCTCCCTTTGCTCTCCCTGTGGGTTTCAGTTCTCGCTTCTGGTCCTTGCTGGGTCCTGGGGACCCACAGCCCTCCTTTTCCCCCTCACATTGCTGCATTCCAGCGTCTGGACACCAAGTCTCAGAGAAGCTCTTTCTCTGCTCCTCACCACTCTGCCATCTTCCGAGAAGTCTGGATTTTGTGAATTTGTAAACCAGGAGCCCAGACTGCACCTGCAGGGAAATCCAGCCTTCTGCTTACTGGCGTCAGTGGGTTTTTTGGAACACGGTCCGCCCGTCTGTGCATCCTTGATGGTTACTTCTGTGTGGCCATGGTAGAGCTGGGTGATGGAGATGGACATTGTTTGGCCTGAAAATCCAAGATATTTACTTTCAGATCCTTCTTAGAAAAGTTGTTCACGTCCTGATACAAATCGCCCTTGTCTTTCAGGTCCCGTGTGAGTCCTCTTTGTCCCTGAGGTCCTGTGCGGCTGCGCACATCTTTCCAGGGCTTTGGGCTTCTGAGTCAGGGTGGCGAAGGGAGAACCAGTGTGGAGACAAGGAGTGAAGATGGGGAGTGGGCGAAGGGGTTTGACCGGGGTCACGGGAAGTCCTGGGTGCCTCCCGGAGTGGCCGTTCGTGTCTGCCTCGGGGCCGGGCCGCCCTGCTCAGCTCTGTGCTCCTAGAGGGCGTGGCCTCAGCATGAGCAGGGTGGGCTTGGGCCTCATGTTTTATTTTGATGAGGACACCAGCCTCTCCCCACTCTGCAGGCGGCCTCCGCTGCCACCGGACATTGGAGCAGTGCGATGCCACACGGCCTCTGCCACTGCTGCTGCCTGGGACCTGTAGTGGCTGCTCTTCTGGATCTGGGTCCTGTCTGTGGCTCCACCCTGTCGCTGCTGTGACCCCAGCTGTGTCCTGAGCGCCACACCCGCTTCTCTCCCTTCCGGGCCCGCTTGGGTCACTTGCAAGGTCTGGGGCTGCCTTGGGCACCGGGCGTTGGGCAGGAGGACAGGAGCTGGCCGGGGTCTCAGGGTGCCGTCCTGCTACGGGTCACCGGGCCCTCATCCAACCCTTGCCCTCCGGGCGGACAGGCCCAGCTGACAAATGCACAGGTCACTTTTGGGTTTGGACAGAGCTCTGGCTCCATCATCCCCTCCCAAACACTGAACTGCCATCCAGCAGCCCCAGCAGGCGCGGAGGCAGGCGCATGACGTCATTGTGGGAGCAAGATCCCAATAAAAGATGACATTTGGCCTCGTTTTTCTGTCCCCTTCCACCACGTCAAGACAGCACAGATGCAAAACCACACCCTCGGCCTTCTCGGCCCTGGGACCCCGAGCCACAGGCCCGTCACCATCTGCGCCTCACCAGCTGGCTGCATCTGTGCCCGCAGCCTGGGGTGGCACTGTGTCACCTCGCCATCGAGACGCAGGGTAAGGCCAGCGTGCATCCTGGTCCCGCACAGCCGGAAAACGCTGATGGCAAGCGGGCTGCTGAGGAGCCCGCTCTGCGCGGTGGCGGAGGCCGAGTGGGCGGGGCAGGAAGTGCTGGCCTCAGCAGGCCCCGGGACAGGGGGTGTCTGGGCGTCTCCAGGGCCGGGCAGGGTGCCCTCACTCTGCACCGCCTCCTCCCCGCTCCACTCTGGAGCCCCTTGTGGTGGGTGATGACGGGGTCACACTCTGTCACTGCCCCAGGACCCACCCCAGACTCGGTGGCCTGACACGGTCGTACTGTCCCTGTCCCCCAGCCAGGCATCCAGACAGGGCTGACACGAGGCTGGCAGGCGCTGCTGCTCCTGCCCTCCAGGGAGAAGTGTCTATCAGGCCTTCCCAGTGACCACGCCTCCAGCCCCTGCCCCGCACCATGGGCCCAGGGATCCCAGCCGCTCCCCGTAATCCAGGCTCATCCCTGGCACTGATCCTTAATACCCACATATCTGCCCAGGCCCTTTTCCATACAAGGTGACACCTTCACAGCTCCGAACGGGGACGAGGCTGGCACTGGGCAGGGCCTGTGCAGCCTCCGTCCTTCCCAGCGCCTCTCTGTGCTGGGAGAACAGGGTGCAGGCAGTGGGGGGTCCCTAGTGCCTGGAGCCAAGACTTGGAGGTCTTGGAGGAAGAGCCCCTCCAGCCAGACGCCTTTACTTCTCTACTTCCCTTTTGTGGACCTGAGCGTGGAACCCAGGGGCTGTACCCCGTGCCCTGAGCCCCCACCCAGCGCCTTCC
>RJWM01048977.1:0-11294 GCA_004363535.1 Dasyprocta punctata
GGAATAGGGATTGAGGCTGAGTAGGCTGTGGGGTGGAAGGTGTAGACGGCCACTGAATAGCCAATCGCCCAGCAGGGTTACAGGGTGATTGACCATAAAATGTGCACTTATCACCATGCAACAGGGAAGCACAAGGTTGTGACTGATTACCATAACAAGATGACTGCTGCTGGTTATGTGGTGAGGGAGCACACGATGGTGACTGGTCATCATGCAACCTACAACAGGATGGCTGCTGCTGAATACATGATGAGGGACCACAAGATGGTGACCATTTACCCTATGATTTGTCACAAGGTGGTGGCAGACTGTTACACGGTGGAGGACCTCAAGATGGTGGCTGTCCTCCATGTGAGCTGCAGTAAGATGGCTGCTGAGGACCACATGGCATGGGACTGCAAGATGGCAGTTGAACATCAAGTGGTCTGCTAGATGGCTGACAGACATGAGATCAAGTGTGGTGAGCTGGTGGGAAGAATGGTGACACAGGAGTAGAGGGGACAGAAGAGGAGCCATCTGACAGGACAGATGGCTCAGGTTGAGGGATTTGAGGAATCTGAGATGGGGGAGAAGAAGTAAGAGAAGGGTTACAGACTGCTGGTGGTGAGGAAAGGGGAGAGGATGAAGCAGGGGTCTCAGAAACCTCTGGTTGAGAAGGCTGAGGGGTTTGGGCTTGGGGAAATGAGAAGGGGCAGCAAAGACAGGAGGCACATCTTCTAAGGGGTCTGGTGGAGAGGAAGGGTAGAGATCCTGGTAGAGTTCAGTGAGCCAGAAGTACTTGGGCCGCCATACACGACTGACTGAGAGAGTGTAAAAGGCCTGGACATAAGGGATTTCTACCAACTTGCTGCTGCTGTGACAAAAGTTATATAAATCTTGGAGGATAGTGGGGTCAAACATCCCCCCTTTAGGCCATAGGCTTCTGTTAAGCCAGTAGATCAGTCAAACCACCTGGTATGAAAGGATCAGTTTTTTGTTTTTCACGGCCTTCCTGAGGCCAAGAGCACCAAGGTTACAAACCAGGCACCCCAGAGGTGTAGTTTTGGGGGGACAGGAAATGAGATTCCCCATAGTGACCAAATTAGAGATGAGTCAAGAGAACAACTCTGCCTTGGGTTGTGAGATCTTCAGCCCTGCCCAAGGAGCATGAGAGCTGTCCTGGGTCACACTTATCAAAAGAAGTCCTCACCTATTTTGAGAGCATGAAGGAAAGGTCCCAACACCTGTTCTCATTGGCTGTCACTGAGAGTGGGGGGATCTCAGAGGACAAGAGGGTACAGCTCTGCCTCTGGGCTGTGCTGCCCAAGGAACATGAGAGTGCTATCTTTGTCCAGAGATGGCAGCAGGTTCTCTGACATGAGCTCATGAATTTCTAAGTCTGAGAACAGCTCTGCTTCAGTTGCCCAAGGAGCTTGACAGCTGTCATAGACTGTGAAATCAAGACAGGAAGCCCCAAATGGAAAGGTGGCTCACCTGTAACAAATGAGGTGATTTGGTGTCCCAGAGAAGGAAGGCTGGCTTGTAGGCAGGGGACCTCAAAACCGGGGGTGACCTCCAGGAGCTCACAAGCACTACCAATTCCAGACTTCAGCACCAAAATGTTAGGGTTTTCTGGCAAAATGAGAAGGAAAAGGAAAGAGAAAGTGGCCTTTATTTAGGATGTGAAGAGGAGCCCACAACCTGTGGGGGTTAGGCATTCTCCTCTGACCGGAAACAGGGGGCAGAGGGTTATATGACCTCTGATCCTAAGTGGTGCATGGAGCAGGCATTGATGATGTGTGAGGAAATGATTGGAATTCTCTTCACATGCAGGGAAAAGGAACTTGTAATGAAGACTGAAGGGAAAGAAGGAGGAAGTGGTTTTTACTTTGGCCTTCTACCATGTTAGACCACTACCATAATGTACAGTAATTTATACTAGGGCAAAAACCTTTCAAAAACTATATCATGCTTGAATAATAGGAGAGTAGTATGTGTTTTCTGAATTGAACTTTTTAGATGAACTACTTCCTGCGGTGGTATCAGTGCCACCAGAATTTTATATGAGGGAAAAAAACAGTTGTCTTATAACGCTTTGCTGAAAACCTATCTGTACCTGCCTTTTCTGTCTCAGTCTCCCTCAGCTGAATGTTTAAATTCTTCCGGAGTTTTTCAGCATAAAGCTTGTTCATCCTCTCCCCAACCAAGTTGATCATAATGGTCCTCTGCATGTTCCTGAGGTCTCCAAATTTCAAATGGTTCCCCTTTGGTGTGGAGCCCTTGCCACCTAATTTTAAACTTCATCCGAGAGAATCACCAGCTTTTGAAGTGTTCTCCTGGGGAAGGCAGCCCATCTTCAAATGTGTCCTCCATGGCGGTCTGCTGTTCCCAGAGTGTTCCTCTTCCTCCTGCAGTCCTTGCCAGGCATCTTCACACTGCATCTGAGTGGGTTCAAGATGGGACTGTGAGTGGCCTCTGTCCCTGCACAGTGATTCTTCAGTGGAGAGGAGTAATAGGACCATGGCACCATGGGAACAGAGCCTCTAGGGATGTTGGAGCCCAGTGATGTCACCGATCCTCCCAGCCGAAACCTTTAACTTTACTGGCCAGAAAAAAGATGTTAAGGTCAAAGACAAATCATTCATCATTTAGGAATGTAGCTAAGTAAACTAACAGAGCAGGTTGGCTTTCGGATGCATACTTACATCTTATGCCTCCATGCAGATTGAATAATAAGGTCATTTAGGTGCTAATGGTCAGAAGCAGAACGTTTTATGGAGAAAAAACAGAAAGTTTGATCTAATAATTTTAATTTTAAAAGCTATTCATTCCCTTATGTATTTATTGGGGTTCAATCTGCATTACTACAAAAACAAAAACATGAGAAAAGGAAAATAATGTGAATTACTCTTGATTCTTTATTTCAATTTTCTGAGCAATTACTTATTAACTTTTTAATCAAAGAGTCCTTTTCATCCAGTGGGCTTTGCAAAAGTTCCTGATTACTTTTTTAAATTCTTCATTTCTTCTTGCAACCTACTATTCCTTCTGTGTGGATGTCGTTCATCTGAGTCCCCTCACTATGAAAACCTTGATGCTGATTGCCTTTTCCTATCAAACAAGTATAAAATTTGAAAAATCAACATAAAACTTAAATTTTTAATTCTTAAACTGGAAAATTGAAATATAATATTATTCCAAATATAATAGTCAAATATTTAACTTCCCCAATTCAGTTAGTTTGGTGGCACTTTGCAATCATATTTCATCTTAGTAGAAAAGTATATTGATAAACAGAGCAAACTGGGGCTGGGGGTTTAGCTCAGCAGCACAAGTGCCTGCCTGGCAAGCATGAGATCATAAGTTTGATCCCTGGTACCAAAAAAACAAAACAAAACAAAACAGCAAACTGATACTATTTTCAATGTGCCGGGGAGCAATAACAGCATACTCTTGACTAAACTGGATGGCTGGTATTCTACAATTAAGAATTACATTAGTTTCTGTTCCAATTTTGTCAATAATTCTAAGAGTAAGCAAAATTATTTTTATAAAGCAATAACTTTTTATGTATGCTGAAATAGCTGAAAAATTGTTGTCATAAATAAAGGAAGACAAACAGAATATTTTCTGAAAATTTTTGTCACCCTCATATAAATACAGCAAACTGTACTTTTAAGTTACTTGTATTCCAAACATCAGCACTATATGGTGATACTATTTACAAACATGTGATCTCTTACTATTTGCCAGGGATGGAACTAGATTTTATATATAAATATATATATATATATATATATATATATTCGTATATATATATATATTCGTATATATATATATTCATATATATATATATATATTCGTATATATATATATATATATTCGTATATATATATATGTAATTCTCGGATGACATCTCCAGTTGGAAGATTAGATAATTCTCAACTGGCTACATATTGGAATCACAGAGAAATCTGCAATAATTACTGATGGGCACACCAAACCTAGACTAAATAAATCAGTAGCTCCAGTGGGGTCTCAGTGTGGGACAATAATCAATGGATCAGATGCAAGGTACTTGGATTTCAAATTCAAAGATCGGTCTTAATTACTCTTAATTACCAAACCAATTTGCTTTAAACTCCTATTTACATGTTTGACACAATGATTAAATTTAGAGAAAGAATAATCAGCCCAAAAAAGAATGTTTGGTTTGTCCCAGGAGAGAATGACTTGGACTTGACAGGACTAATGATGAGCTAGACCTACCCAGCTGTGACTTTAGAAGATTGTACTGATTCTTGTGCAGTTGAACCTGAAGTACTTCCTGTATGACTGCTGTCTGTAGCTGTTCATTTTGACATTTTAATGTAGAAATCTGGTGTTTTAATTCTAGTTGTAGAACCTGTAAAATAAAACACTGTTAAGTATTTTAAATTCATAGTAATTAGCATTAAGTAGATAAACAGATAAAAATGTAGAAGTTATTAGGAGTCAGTGTGTTAAAATACTCAACACAACCAGGAGTGGTGATGCAGGCCTGTAATCCCAACATGGGGGAGGCTGAGAAAGGAAGATTTCTGTGAGTTTGAGGCCAGCCTGGACTACATAAATGAGTTTAAGGCCAACCTAAACCATATAGTGAGACCCTGTCTCAAGGAAAAATCCAAAAGAAGGAAAGAAAGAAAGTCAACACTTCCAAAGTCATTCAATAATTAAGCAGTAATACATTAATACATGCACCAAACTCAGCTAATATGTAGCAGAGATGTGAGATTTCAAGCAGGACTCTGTTAATAAATGGCACAGCCTAAGATCTTACTGCAATTTTTGGGGAAAATCAGATGAAACTTCCATTTTATGCCCCATTATATCATTTAAGAAACTCATACCCAAGTATTTAAAAAACAGTACACACAGATAAACATATGCATCTATATGATTTTTAACACTAAAAGGCAACCATAGAACAGGACATTGAGGTTGAACAAAATGCTAGCAACTCTTACCACTGCTAGAATTGGAATATGGTGTTTTTATTTTCTTCTAATTTTTTAATACGTGTCTTTTTAAACTTGTTATAACTAGTTCATATGTAATTTAGTTTACATTTAATTTATTTACTATTCTGGTCATAATTTTTCCATACTGTTATGTAGTTTTTATAACTATGATTTTAATATTCACTTAATATCTGATTAAGTAGATGCCATGTAAATTATGTTAAATGTTTTTAAACTTAAAGTTGCTTTCTATTTTTTGAAATGATAAACATCTTTTTTTAATAAATATCTTACCCCATAGAATGTTTTCCTGAATTTTGGAGATTTTCCTTTGGATGAATTTTCAAACATAGCTTAAAATATATAACTACTTTAGAGCTCTAAATACTTATTACCTAATCAAAAATAGCATTTCAATTGAGGGGTAAGAATATATAAAAGCATATTTTTAATATCGAGTCATTATAGTAATTTTATCAGACCATTCTTTTTATCTTTCAAGTCCATCATATTTATTACCCACAAGTGTAGGCTACATATAACATCTCATATATTTACTCTCTTTCTCCAAACATGTCACATTTATCAATGGGAAATGATTTCATATTGGTACCAAGACAGATAAACACATATGGCAGTCTGATAATTTAAATTTTCATTAAAGATAATTCTAGTTTATTGATTTACTTGTAAACTGAACAATACTACCCTCAGACTCATTATGCTATTTGGCACCCCTTACCTCTCTCTTGTCCTTATCTTTCTTTTGCATAGCTTATTCCTATTCATCTTTTTAGGGATAACTGAAGTTTTTTACAAGCCCCTGTTCCTACCTAAATTGAA
This sequence comes from Dasyprocta punctata, assembly GCA_004363535.1. Taxonomy (NCBI): domain Eukaryota; kingdom Metazoa; phylum Chordata; class Mammalia; order Rodentia; family Dasyproctidae; genus Dasyprocta; species Dasyprocta punctata. The sequence goes on from RJWM01048977.1 coordinate 5,826, forward strand.
CTAGGCACCTCTCAGTGCTGTCATATTTGGTTATCTCCATCACTGGACTTAATATGTTAGAATATGTGTGAGGTGATCACAATATATGGTGAATGCTCAAAAAAAATATTATTACAATAAAAGACACATTTCCAGAGCAAGTTGAACTCTGAGCAACTGTTCTCTCTGAGCAACTCTTCTTTCTTGTAAATCACAAAACAAGAGAAGACAAGGCAACAAAATGACTGTTGCAAAATTGGTACAGAGGCACTAAAGGAGAGGAAGTCATAATCTACAAAGCAGATAGGTCAAAAATGTTTCAATGGAGATAAATTTTAAAATGCAATGGAGATAAATTTTAAAATGCAATGACCAGAATGAAACTAATGATTAGCAGATCTACAGAAGATAATAATAAATAACTAGCAGGGAAAAAAAAAAAAAAGAGAGAGATACAAAACATGAATGCTCAGCATAGAAAACAATGGAAATTCATGACAAAGCTCCAGACAGAAATCCAGGATATTAAAAACATGATTGAAAGTATGGGTAGCAGAAGCAACCAATGTGAAAGCAGGACAGTGCTGAGGTCAATGATCAATTAATCAGAGATACCTCAAAAAACAACCAAACAAAGCAGAAAACAAGGTAACATGGAAAGTGGACCCAATGCTCTTAGGTGACTCAAAGAGGACTAATATAAATTTACAGTAATACTTCAGTAAATGAACACTTGTGCTTGCAAACAATTTGGTCCACAAACAAAAGCCTTTGGCAAAATTTTGCTTCCATTTGCAAACTCTGCATCAGGTGACAAACACAACAATAGCCATCTTCCCCACACAAACACAAACACAGCCACCTTCCCCAACATTTTAAAACAAGTTAAGTCCATCAACCAAGGTACAACTATAAGTGGAATTAGTGAAGAATCAGAAGACTGCACAGGGTTGGGGATTTAGCTCAGCAGCACAAGCGTCTGCCTGGCAAGTGCAAGGTCGTCAGTTTGATCCCTGACGCCAAAAACAAAAACAAAAACAAAACAATACAAAACAAAGAGAAGACAGCACAGAGTGTACAAAAAATGTTTACACGATACCAAACTTTCCAGACACAGAAGAAGAATTTAACATACAGATAAGTGAAGCATATACGAGCTGAATAGTCATGATCAGAAAAAAAAAATCACTCCATGACACGTTAATTAAAATACAAGAAATGCAACATAAAAAAAGAATCTTAAAGGCTGCTAAAGAAAAACAATCACTTAATAAGGAAAACCTACCAGAATTACAACAGATTTCTCAATACAAACCATAAGGCAAGAACACAAAATGAAGTGTATGAAGTGTTTCAAGCTTTTAAAGAAAATACCTTCCAACCCAGACTGTTATATTCAGCAAAATTATCTTTCAAAATTCATGGGGAAATAAGATACTTCCATGATAAAGAAAACTTACAGAAATTCATGACCACCAAACAATGATCCAATAAATTCTCCAGGATATCCTAGAAAGACACAGTGAAGTTCTCACAATGCCAAAATGTCCAGTGAAATCAATAATCAGGTAGGGCTAGCAATTGAGCAGAAAGGAAGAAGGCAAAACACCATTAACAGGAAGCTAATACAATGGTAGGAATAAGTCATTACCTACCAAATATAACAATCAATGTAAATGAACTCGACTCATAAATCAAAAGACATTTATACTACTACTTTCTCTTAGTTCACTGAAGGGAAAGTATTTTGGCTTTATCTGTGTTTTCTTTGTAAGGGAATCCTTTTTGACTATGAATTGTATTCTGAATAACATGTTGCCCATCCATTTTAAGATTATGATACATTGTATTAGTTATTGCCATTGTGTAATTTTTTGTTAAGAATTTTTGTTTTGTTTTTCATAGAAATAAGGGTGCTTTTTATATTTTCTTTATTAAAATCACCTTGTATTATGTTAAAATAAAAAATACCAAGTGGGAAACACTGAACCCAAAAATTAATGAACGAAATAATTCTATTTAATGATATATTTTAAAAACATCATTATAAATTTGTAAAACAAACCAACATTAAAACCAGCAAAATTACAACTTGGTTGATTTAATGAATGTTTATATACAAATAAAATTAACTAGGTTGGTTTGTGTATATGTGTGTTTATATACATAAATATGTATTATCCTTAGTTGGACTACCTTTCTCTATACTTTATTCCCTTTTTAAAAAAAACTTATGGTAAATACATACAATCTATAAAACCAGAAGGTGGAAGATTTTCTAGTTGCTGACAAGCCAACAATTCTTAAAAATTTTTTATTTTAAAGAGAATAAAATCAAACAAAACAGAATAAAGCTAATCAGAGCAGAACAATGAAATTGATACAGGACTTCAAAACAAGATAATAGGAAATCAACTACCATAGTGTCTCTTGTTTTCTTTAAAATAACTGTCCAATATGATCAGATATAATAAAATTGAGCAAAACTAAACAGAATAAAACTAATCAAAAGAATGAAAGCATACTTTAAAGAGAATAAAACCAAGCAAAATAAAACAGAATAAGTCTAATCAAAGCAAAACTGAAAGTGATAACAGGATTTCAAAACAGGATAATAGGTAATAATGGCTACCATAATGCCTCTTGTTATCTTCAAAATTGGTGCCCATACCATCAGACATAATAAAAACAAACAAAACAGAATGCAACCAATCAAAACAAATCACTGAATAAAACAAAACATTAAACAGAACAAAACAAAACAGAAGAATGCTGGATTTCAAAAACAAGACAGAATGAAACCCCCCTTATTTGCTATATCTCATGTTGTTATCCTTTTAATAGATGCTCAGACTACTGGCCTTAGGTGTACAAAGTCAATGAAAAAACAGAAGCATTACGTGGTTTTGGTACCTCAGATGCTGTCAACAGTCTGTCCTCCGAATCAACCGGTTCCTTTCCGGGGGTGGGGGCGTGTTCTGTCTCCCAGCTCACTCACCACTTGGCTCATGGAAAGAGTGAATTGGCTTCTTCTTTTTGTGAATCTGCTGACTCATGGGAAGGTTGAATTTTTCTTGTTCTCTTGGGACTCCGTGGTTTGCACCAGGTCATGGGAAGGGTGGATTGGCTGCTTGTTCTTCTTGTTACTCCTCCCAGGCCCAGCATGACCTCTGCGCACTTATGGAAAGGGCAAATTTGGCTTGTTTTCTTTCTGGGACCCACATAGCTTGCACCAGGTTATGTGAAGGATGAATTGACTTCTTGTTCTTCTTGTTACTCCTCCCAGGCCCCAAGACAACAAATTTTGAAAACATATGAAATGATAGTGGCATTTATAGTGGTAAGAGTAAAATATTGTTTCCAAAGATTAAACACTGAAGAAAATAAAACAGACAGACCAACTAGGACTGTAAGTACAGGACATAGACATGAAATGAATTCAGTTTTTACAAAAATCTTTTCTGAGAAAATTTGAAGGGCTCTTTTAAGAGACAATTGCAAATGTACTTAAAACCTATTTTTAAAAATCCCACAATTCTGGGGTGGGGATACAGCTCATCAGAAAGTGCTTCCTGAGCATATACAAGGCCCTCAGATTCTCAGCATCAGACACATACACACACACATGCATGTGCACATAAATGATCCCACAACAATACCACTATACTGAACATCAGAATTATAACAGCAGTCTCCTTTCTTGCTAACTCTATCAGGGATCCGGCCTACATCCCTAATCTCCCAAACAAGTGTACAGCCAAATCGTAAATAAATGAGACAATTGGTATGATTTTAGGGCTCCAGGAGGATCAAAGCTCTTTGCAGAGTTCTTGACTCTGTGGCTAAGATGAGGTCTAAAGCAAGAGCTTCTCTGGGCCATCCGTATTTATTGCCATTATGAACAAAGAGCAGGGGTACTGTGGAAAGCATGGGAAATGACCAAGAGCTTGGGAGTCACTTCAAAGACTTCTCCAAGTAGTAAACTGTGGCACTTACAGAGAACTGTCTTATCTCCATGATGACATTTATGGTGGGAACAAGACTGCAGGAGTGAGATGCCTGCAGCTGCAGTCTCTATCTACTTAATTGATCGTAGAGCCAAATGTCTTCATCTGTGCCCTTATCTTGCCCTCTGAGGCATCTCTGGCTTTAGTTGCCCACCTGTTGGCATATTGTTGGGGGAGACAGGTGAGTTCTGCTCCGGTATGTAAGATACCAGTAAGGGTAAGAGTGTTGTCTAAAGTAATGGTGAGAGTTGGTTTTGTTAAGTTTATTGGCGTGGTCCACATTATGGTTTGGGATTTGTTTTGGTTTGGTTTCCCCCTTTGTCGTGGGGCTGGGGGTTGCCCCTTTTGGAGTTTAAAGGAGTACCGTCCTTTTTTATTTTTGCTCTACAGTCTTTGGCCCAACGATACCCTCTTTCACATTTGGGGCATGGAGTAGGGGGTCTAGGTTTTGTGTTGGGTTTTTGTGGACATTCCTTAGCAAAGTGTCCTGGCGCCTTACATTGGAAGCAGAGCGGCTGTTGTTGTTGTTGGGAAAAGGCTCTGGCTAAGGAGGACGCCAAGGCATCGGCAAGAAGGACTGTTTGATTGTCTATCTCCCGGCATGCTAAGATCCAATCATCTATTGTGCCATCCTGGAGAGGTCCAATAGCCTGTTTGCAGGCTGAAGAACAGCCTTCCCAGATTAGCTCGCGGGCTAAAGCCTCGCGGGCATCTTCATGTGCCACCTTTCGGGCGCATGAAGCTTGGACTCTTTCCACAAATGTGCTAAAATCTTCTTGTTTCTTTTGAGTGAGCTTTGTTAAATTGTCTACTTTATTGGCAGAGCATTTTTGGAAGGCGCGCAAGGCGCAGGCGCATACTTGGTCAAAGTATTGAGGTGGCGCTTGAGTGTAAACTGCAGGATTGGTATAAATGCCTTCTCCTCGGAAGCATTCCACATTAAGTGGAATCCCTCGATGCATATTGGACTCTGCTTGTTGTTCACATTCATCATTGTAAATTGCTCTCCAATTTACAAATTGTCCACCTGTGAGTATGGTTCGGGCCAACTGAACCCAATCGCGGGGGATATTTAAGTCAATGGAAAGGGTTTCTAGTAGCTGTTGGGTGTAGGGGCCTGCTATGCCATCTGTATGGCTTCTCGAAGCCGCTTGAGAGTGGATGGGTCATGGGGGTACCAGTGCATAGGGTGTTGGGGAGTGGGCATTAGGTTTACTGGGTAGGCGGCATGGGGAGGAACAAAACTCGGTGTCATGGGATCTCCCCACTCAGGAGGGCAGGCACAGTTATCTAGTCCCTCTTGTTGCCATTGTTGTCTGAGCCTAGTATGATCGTCACGGGCTTGGCATAGGGCCTGGAAATATTGTTCAGGGGGTTTACCGGGAGTTAAGCCAAATTTAAAGTTAGTATCGGGTTGAGTTTGGCCAAAGAGAGCAAGCAAGGGGGAGCCTTCTTGTGATGGGTCAAGACGGTCAGCAGGTGG
>RJWM01048978.1:0-11284 GCA_004363535.1 Dasyprocta punctata
TTTTTTTTTTTTTTTTTTTTTTTTTTTTTTTAGTTCCAGGTATTGAACTCACAACCTTGTGCCTGCCAGGCAGGCACTTACACCACTGAGCTAAATCCCTGGCAATATGCAATATTTTAACCATTGTTAATCTCATATTTTGTTTTGAAATTCTTTTTTTTTTTTTTTTTTTTTCCGGCACCGGGGATTGAACTCACTACCTCGTGCCTGCCTGACAGGCACGTAAGCCACTGAGCCAAACTCCCAACCCTGGTTTTTTGAGGCAGGGTCGCACTGTGTAGCTCAGGCCGGCCTGGCGCTTGCGTTGTAGCCCAAGCTGGCCTCGAACTCACAACGCTCCTCCTACCTCAGACTCCCGAGTGCTGGGATTAAAGGCATGCGCCACCACGCCCGGCTTTGTTTTGAAATTCTGTATCATCATTTTCATTCTTTTTTGTTTTGAAAAAATGAAAAAGAGACCCCAAAGAACTGCTGCCCCTTCTACATAAGACAGAGTGAGAAGATGTCATCTATGAACCAGGAAGAGGGTCCTTACCAGACACCAAATCTGCAAGGTCTTGGTTTGAGATTTCTCAGTCTCCAGAACTGTCGTTTATAAGTCATTCAGACTATGGTATCAGTCTACGACATAAGTCATTTAGTTTATGATATACTTTTGTTATAGTAATCTAAGTAGACTATGACATTTGCAAAACTTTTCCTTGTATGTATGCATGAATACTTTTTTCAATAATGAAAAGGAATCATTCTATAACACCATTCTCTAACCTGGTGCTCACTTAACAGATCATAACAATTTTCTGTTTCAAAGTATACAATTACTTTGATGATCTTAGCATCCTGGAGGAGGTTGAAAATCTGTAGAGATATTTTTATTTGTCATAATAGTAAGGAGTGGGGGTGGGAATATATTGCCGTATATGTACAAATGACATTTAAAAGGCAAAGGAACAAAAAATCAGATGTCCTACAATTCTCGGTACAGTCTCAATTTTAAACATTCTGCTGGACATTCACGCAGGTAAAAGAAAAAAGTATTTATATGATTGGAGCCTGAAATCTAGCTACATTACATGTAGACTCAGTTTTTGGCATGTGTTTTCAATACACATTACATTTTCTCACAATGCATCTGAGTTTGTTTATACTTTTTGCTATGAAATGTTGGCCCAGCCATTTGGAAAATCTCACCAACAATAGCAATGCTATGACAGTGTTTGAGTTCACGCCACACCACCTGGATCCATCTGTACTGCAGTCATTGCATTTGTGGTGACTGTACATACTTGTTTATTCTTATTTAGCCTTTTATTTCCAAATGTCATATTACAAAAGCATCTATAACATTTAGTGGAAAGTTGTCTTCCTGCTAAATTCCAATTTGTTTAAAAGTAGATTCAATCATCTGGTTTCTTCATTATAATTCTAATGTTGTAAATAAAAATTGCTAATTAAAATGATTAGCTCTTGGCTTTGTACACCTCTTCTAAACTCTACCATCTTTGGGACTGGAAACTCCAAGCTCCAGCTCCCAGAGTCCTTTGGCTCTGGCTTCCCTTGGGGGCCTTGGGGGAGGTTGGAAAGGGGTAATGGAGACACTACCTCCACCAGCTACTGGGTTCCTCCTGTGTGAAGAGGGGCATCTGCAGCATCATGCCCACCAGAGGTTCTGGGCAGTATATTTTTCCCTTCTATTCTTCATTTTTGGGGTGCAGCAATGCCTCGCAGTTACTAATCCTAGAAAGACTGACTTTTCTCTATATGCTCAGCCGTTTCCGAAACCTTTACAACCAATTCCCTATATTAACTTATCTCTGTTTGAAATACCTAGAATACTTAGTTTTCCTGAATAGACACAGATTTATGGAAAATACCCAGATTTACTTTACATTTTTAAAAACACTTTTATATTATAATCAGGCATTATATTGTAATCTTTTTTAAAAGTATGCACTTGGGTAATATATTTCCTATCAATTTAATTTTAGAATGTAAAAGAACTACAAAATATTTATACTATAAAAGTATATGTCATCCTTTTTTAGTGACTTCATTTATCTTCTTATATGTCATTGTATTCTATTGTCTGCTCACAAGTCACCTCTTAATTCATACTGCGCTAATGTGTTTTCTGCTTTCCTCCACTAGAATTTAAATTTCAGAGACTACCAATATTTAAATATGGTGACTGCAGAATGGAAACCAAGTTAGTATTTGCACATAGTAATTTCTCAATAAATATTTATCAGTAGATGGATGGATCCTTCAAATCTTAGCTTTAGCATCATTCTTCTTGTAAACCTTTCCTGACTTGCATTTGTCAGAAGTGCCCTTAGGAACAAAATAACAATAGAACCTTGGATGAGAACCAAATAACAGACAAAAAACAGCACACAATATGCAGATAGCTCTGAGGTCATTAGAGTCCATACGATGAAGAAATTGGATGGCAAAATGTTAAGGGTGAGTTTACTCAGATCAGGTAATAAAGGGTCAAAATGATTTTGGTTTAAAAGGGAATCAAATTGAAACCTTAGGTGTGTCCAGAGAATGCACTGTATGTCAGGTTGAAAACCAAATTCCAGGTGACATAAGGGGTCTGGGTTTCCAGTCATCAGAATTGGCCATGTATATTCACCCATGCTTAGGAGGAGTCTGTCAAAAGGTGTTCAGTGCCCAAATCCATTCCCACTCACATCTGTGAATGACTGCACCATGAGTCTGAAACTTCATCCCAGTAATATCAGGGCTACCCAAAATGCTAAAAATCTGTCCTCTTTACCTAAGTGGCTTTCCAATCCTGAAATTATATAAAAATAAGCAAAGAGATAGTGAAGCAAAACAAATCTGTGGTATTCATACTTTGTATTAAGTTTCCTAAGAGGTTTTATAATCAGGATAATCTGCAAAGTAAGTAAGGGGTGGAAATTTGTTGACTGATATATCAATATTATGATTTCAATTTGAAGTATTTAATTGATATTAAGCTTGCAATACTAATTCAAAAAATGACAAAATGATTTGATTAAATTTGAAAATAGTGTTTGAAAGTTTAAGAAAAACTGACCTGCTATGTTTATAAGTTTAACTAACTAAATTTGCAAACTTCTTAAGAATTGAAAAAATTTTGTTTTATAAATCTATACCATTGGGCATTGGAAATGTTTGAGCAAATTAAGTATACTAAATGCATAAAGATGGTTAAAATGTTTAAGAGAACATAATAAAATGGAGTTAAAATATAAATTGGAGTTAATCGTTTAGGAAGTTTTAACTATCAAGCTTAAGTTAATTCAAGATAAATCAAGAAACAAATGCAAATACTATTTATTTTTGAACAAAAAATTACTTGATTATTAAATAGGATACAGTTTGTAAAATAAGCATAATGGTATATACATCAAAATTTTTCCACCTTAATAAGTTAGATATTAATTTTAAGCCTTAATCATAATAAATGAGCCTATTAATGCACTTCCTGCAATATAAAAAATTCAGAACATGTACCCCCAATCTTTTGTTTAATTTTGTCTCCTCAATTAGTTGTAGAATTCTTTAATTTTCCTAGAATAATCAAGTTTTACATCACGCATATTGCTGAGAGTGTTTGTGTAATTGACCTTCTTCGTTAGCACAAATAGTACAGTTTTTACCTGCTTACTGTACAATTGACCTTCTAAGATCCTGGATTAACAGTAACATTATTTTAAACCTATGTCAGTAAGATGTTCATGAACGATCTTCACAGCTTCTTTTAAATCTTGTCTCCAACAGCACCCAATAATCTACTCTGCAGCAATAAGGCAGTTGGGTTCATTGAACAACTCTCTTGAGTGGAACAAATAAAATGATTTTTAAAACAAACTCTAATCTATATTAAAAATAATGATTGCAAATAAAGAATTTATCAAGTTCAGAAGTGAAATCAAACCAGGAACCCTGGAAGGTTAACAAGTTCCAAAGCCGGTTCGCACCCATGTTTCCCACCAAATTCTTGAGATTTCACCATAACTCATATACTCATATGTGTGTGCGTGTGCGTGCGTGCATGTGTGTGTGTGTGTGTGTGTGTGTGTGTGTGTGTGGTAGAGGGGAGAAGTGCTGGAAATAAAGTTCAGATTCCCAAGGTGAGGATATAACAGACCCTATATAGAGCTGAGACCTGTGCTATATGTGAATGGGAAATAAACCCCACTACACAGGGATTCATAGGAAAACAGTTTGCTTTTTTTCAATTCTGCTGTCAAGGTGAGAAAGAAAAAAGCAATTTGCAGAGTCCGTAACCATAGCCCTCACAGAAAATTTCATCTTAACTCACTACAAGTGTGTCTGGAGAACTTCAAGCAGAATCTAGATTAAAATCCTATGTGCTTTGTAGAAATAATGGCCCTCTTTAGAAAAAATATAATTCAACCTAGGTCTCTAAGAATTCTCACAGGTAAAGTTGCAAAGAATATAAAAATCAGAAACTATGAAACATAAGGAATTAAGACATGGTGAGTGAGAAGAGGCATAAGCAACAGAGAGCAGACATAGAACTTTTTAAAATACATAGAAAAAAGTATACATTGTTTACAATGAATTTTTTATCTTTTTGAGGCAGGGTCTTGCTGTGTAGTTCAGGATTCCTTGAATTCATTATGTAGCCCAGGCTGTTCTCAAACTCATGGTGATCCTCTTGCCTCAGCCTCCCAGGTGCTGGAATTACAGGTGTGTGCCACCACACCTGGCTTTATTATGTTTTTTAAAATGAAAGGGAAACATGAAAGCACAAAAAGTGAACAAGATTTGAGAATGAATAAAACCCAATGAAAATTGTAGCACTTATATATGTATTTTAAAAATTCAATGAGCAAGTAGTTGAAGTAGCTACATGTGAACTAGAAGATGGATCTGAAGAAAAATTAGAGTGTAGTCTAGAGAAATAAAAATGTAGGAGAAAAGATTTCAACATAACTTCAAGCAAAGCTTACAGAACACCAACAAACCACAATGAAAAAAAGAAACTCCTCACAGCACATCTTGGTCAAAATTCCAGATGTTCGACAGAAAGACAATCTTAGAAGCTATCAGAGAGAAGCAAAAAAATCACATATAAAGGCAAGCCCACTAGAATTACAGCAATCTTTTCACTACAAACTTCAAAGGTGAAGAGAGTCTGGAGTGAAATATTTCAAGCTCTAAAATTAAACAACTTTCAACTTAGATTAACATATCCTGCAAAATTTTCAAGATAGATGGAGAAATAAGGACACTCCACGAAAAAGAACAATTTAAAAGATACATGAACACCAAACCAGCACTCCAGAAAATACTCAAAGATATCCTAGATGGAAACAATAGAGATAATAAAGCCAAAAATTCAGATGGAATGAATGTATAAGCATGACAAATAGATAAACAAATACACAAACAAGAAAAACAAGGGTCATAACAGAAAAGAATGCAATGTCAGGAATAAAGCAACACCTTTAAGTAATAGCTATCAAGGTCAATGAATATAGAATCAAAAATCCCCAATAATATATTAGCAAACGGAAGACCAAAAATCATCAAAAGGATCATCTACACATCATGACCAAGTAGGTTTCCTCCCAGGATTGCAAGGATGCTTCAATATACACAAGTCAGTAAGTGTGATACACCACATAAACAGAAGCAAGGACAAAAACCGCATGAAAATATCAATAGATGCAGAAAAAGCTATTGATAAAATCCAACACCCATTCATGATAAAAACCTGAACAAAATAGATACGGAAGAACCTTACCAGAACCAGTTAAAGGGAAAAACAAATAACAAACTAATGACCAGCATCAAACTAAATGGAGAGAAGCTGAAAGCTTTCCCTCTAAAATCAGAAACAAGACAAGGATGTCCACTATCACCACTTCTGTTCAACGACAGAACTTGAAACATTAGCCAAGCAATCAGGCAAGAGAAAGAAATAAAAGGGATATGTACAGGAAAAGAAGAAGTTAAATTATCACTATTTGCAGATAACATGACTCTCTACATAGAAGACCCAAAACATTTCACCAAAAGACTTCTAGAGAAACAATACCTTTCACAATAGCAGAAAAAATAATCAAATACTTAGGAATTAACCCAACCAAGGAAGTAGAAGACTGCTACAACAAAAACTTCAGTACTATGGAAAAGGAGTATGAAGAGGACATTAGAAAATGAAAAGATACCCTGTTTCTGGATAGATAGAACTAATGTTGTCAAAATGGTCATACCTCCAAACTGGATATGTAGATTTAATTCAGTTCCAGTCAAAATACCTACAGCATTCCTCACTGAAATAAAGAAAAGAATCCTAAAATTCATATGGAACCAGGAGAGACCTAGAATAGCAAAAGCAATCCTAAACAAGAGCAAAGCAGGAATCATCATAATATCTGACTTCACGTCCTGTTACAAAGCTACAGAGATACAAATGTCACAGTACAGGCACAAAAAAACAATACATGAAGATCAATGAAACAGAGGATATAGAAACAACCATAAATGTATTTAGCTACTTGATATTTGTCAACAGGGCCAAAAATATACATTGGAAGAAAGATCATCTCTAGAAAATAGTGCTGGGAAAATTTGGATATCCAGGTGCAGAAGACTGAAGCTGAACAACTATCTGTCAACTAAATTAAAATAGATCAAAAATATAAATACTAAAGCAGAAACAATCTACTGGAAGACAAAGCAGGTAAAACTGTTAAAGTCATCGGTATAGGTGAAGACTTTCTGACTGGAACTTCAATTGCACAAGAATTAACACCAACAATCAACAAGTGGGATTATAACAAATTAAAAAGTACTGGCGTAGCAAAGGAAACAATAATCAGAGTGGGCCAGGGGTATAGCTCAGTGGCACAGAACCTGCCTAGCAAGCACAAGATCCTGAGTTTGAAATCTTGGTAGCCCCCCACCCCAACAAAAAATCATCAGAGTGAAGAGACAACCTACAGAATGGGAAAACATTTTGCCAGCTATTCTTCAGACAGAGGACTAATATCTCGAATATATACAGAATGCAAAAAAGTTTAGGTCCCCACAAAATTAAAAAACGACTCAAAAAATGGGCAAGTGAAATAAATAGACACTACTCAGAAGAAGAAGGGCAACTGATCAATAAACATATGAAAAAATTTTCAACATCTCTGGTCATTAGAAAAATGCGTATTAAGGCAACACTAAGATTTCATTTTATTCCAGAAAGAATGGTAATCATCAAGAAATCAAATAAAGACAAACACTGGTGTGACTGTGGTGATAAAGGAACACTTTTACATTGTTGGTGGGAATATAAGCTAGTACAACTATTACATAAATCAATGTGGAGATTTCTCAAAAAAATTAAAAATAGAAATTCCATTTGACCCAGCTATTCTCATTCTAGATATCTTCCCAAAAGAGCCAAATCATATTACAGTGATCCTTGTATACAGTGGTACCTCAGTTTATGAACCTAATTCATCTCATGATTCTGGTCACAAACAGAATTGGATAAGGACCGAATCAAATTCAATAGTTAGGTTGAATGTTGACCTTATGGAGAAATTTGATTTGGTTCTAATTTGGTATGTGACCAGAAACATGGAAAAAATGAGTTTGTGAATCGAGGTACCACCATACTAAATCTTAGAAGTAGCCTGTAAGTCTATCAACTGGTGAATGGATAAAGAAAATGTGGTATTTATACATAATAGAATACTACTTGGTTATAAAGAAGGATGAAATTTGAGACATTTGTAGGAAAAGGGTACACCTTGGAAACAAAATATTAAGTGAAATAATCAGACATGCAATCTTAAATACTACATGGTTTCTCTTATTTGAGCAATTCAAAGTACAAACAAAAAGGAAAATAAAAGATGGGTAAAAGGAAACAGAGAAACAGATCTTTTGAAAATGGAAAGGAGATCTAGAGACAGAGGGTGGGGCAAAAGGGGAGGAGAAAAAGACATAAAAAGATTTAAGAAGCATTATGCACACATATCAACTTCCCACAACAAATATCATCATTTATGTCACAAATATGCACTAAAAAAATTATAATGAAAAAGGGGAAAGAGGATCTGGAGGCAGAGGGAGTGAGGTGGGTAGGGAGAGGAAAGGAAAAAAAAGGACCAAGATATCTGAATTATGTGCACCTATTCCCTAAAATGAATGTAAACATCATGTACTGCAAGCACACACTAAGGAAATAAAAAAGAACATTTCAAAGGGAGAAAGGGGAAAATAACCAAGTAGTAGAACAAATGGAAAGCACATAATAAGATAAAAGATGAAATTCCAAATATATTAGTTATTACTATAAATATAAAAGACCTAAACTTTCCAATGAAAAGACAAAGATTGCCAGACTGGATTTTGTTATTACTGTTATTATTATTATTTTGGTTCTTTGAGACAGGATCTTGGTATGAAGCCTGGGCTTGCCTTGAACTCATGGCCTTCCTACCTCAGCCTCCTGAGTGCTGGGAGTATGCGTATGCTCTAGTATATGCCACTTCGTTTCTTTTCTTTTCCTTTTTTTTTTTAGTACCGGAGATAGAACTTACAACCTCATGCTTGCCGGGCAGGTGCTTATGCCATTGAGCTAAACACCTGGCCCTTGGTATATACCATTTCAAAGGAGATATTTCTTAATTATAGGAGTACAGCAAGACTAAAAGTCAAAGAATGAAAACAATATGTTAAGGAAATACTAATTCAAGGAAAAATCAAACAATAATATTAACATCAGAGTAAATAAACTTTAAGGTGAAAAGCATCTCTACAACTAAAGATGATGACTTAATGATTGATAAAGTGTCCACTTTTCCAGCAATAAAACAGTTACAATATGAATGTAATTAGTAACAGAATATCGAATGTACTTACAACAAAAATTAACAGTTCTACAGGAGAAATCATCAAATTTACTATCTATATTGAAAAATTTTTAAATACCTATTTTGGTAAATACTTCAAAGGATTAATATTACATCAACCATAATCTTTAATTATAATTCACTTGCATTAGAAATAAAAAGGATAATTAAAAAAACTCATACATCTGGAAACATATCAAAAAATCACTTTAATCTGTGAATTTACTAAAAATATCACAATGGAAAGTAGAAAATAGTTTTAACTGTTATGGTTTGGACCTAAGGTATCCTCCCAAAGCCCTGTGTGTTTGGAAGGTGATGGAGTCCCGGGGGTGCTGTACTCATCAGCTGTTAGAAGGTGGGACCTGCTAGAGAGGAGGCTCACCAGGGGTGTGAACTGCAGGGGTACCCTCCCCAACCTGCCCAGCCCCTCCTTTCTCTCTCCAGTTCCTGGTTGCCATGTGTTGAGCACTTTCTTCTCTGTACCCTTCCATCATGCCAGTTCTGCCTTGAAGCCAGTTGACTATGGATTAAACCATGAGCCAAAATAAGCCTCCCCTTTAAATCGTGGAGGTGTGGCATTGTATCTCAGTGATGGGGAAGGAACCAGAACAGGAACTCAACAGGGAACTGAGAATTATGCCGCAAGGGGCAGCTAAAGTGGTACTTAGAAAACAATTTGTAGCCTTAGATATTTACATATAAAAAGCAAAGAAGAAAATCTAAAAATATATCTACATGCCAATTGAAGAATTAGAAAAACATACCACAATAAACCCAAAAGCTATTAATAAAACAGAAAGTATAGAGAGGATGTACAAAGTGAAAAGTGATTTTTTTGAGGAAAGAGTTCAAAATAAATATGTAGCAATATTAACTGAGACAGAATGAAAGACAAAAAGTAAATAGATAAACAAACAAAATAAATTAACTACAGGTTAATTGTAACTGCAGGTGTGATAGAAGATGTTATTAACAACAGGGAGCCAGTCGTCCCTCTTCCAGTGGGTGATCTTACATTAAGTCCACTGACTTCTTTTTGCAGTGCTTGAACGATTTCTAATCTCAAATGTTTCTTAAAGTAATGCTTCTCATAATTTAACAGGGACTTTGTTAAAGTGCAGGTGAAATGCGGGTTCAGTGTGTCTGGAGTGGGGCCTACGCCTCTGGATTTCTGACATGGTCCGAAGCGATGCATCTGTTCCCGGCCCAGCAATAAGCGGCAAGGCCTTTAGGAACCATCATGCCCTGATGGGTATTTCTATCCTGCATTCTTTGCTGCTGACTCCCAAATTTCCAAATTCCTTCCCACGCCACCCAGATATAGCTAAGCTAAGATTCATCAGAGTCAAAACTTTAAATAACCTTAAAGAGGCAGAAAGAAAATAATATAAAACAAACCCGGCACCCTCTAATTTTAGTACAAGTGGCAACTAAAAGGACATCATTCCTAAAAGAGGACCCCTGCAATTAAGGCCTCTCTTGTCTTCCTTTTGTTTTTTGTTTTGTTCTGTGTAGATGAGCCAATTTACTCTACATTATGGGAAATGGGTGAGTTGAAAACTGTGATATACACACAATGCATGCCACAAATTGACTTAGAATGATATGCAATTGCATAATACATTCATTGACAATAACTGTTCTGACAATTCTCTTTTTAACTATATAAGGGGAATTTCTATTTGTCTTTGCACAGTGTTTCAGAGGCTTATCTTAATTATCCCAACATCATTAGCAGTTGAATAAAAAGTCAGTTTGATGTGCAGTGTGGGAGAAAGAAAAGTCTCCTACATAAAGCTTTCTAAAGCATGAACTTTAACTTCAAGCTCCCTTTGTGTAAGTCAAGGAGAAATTGATTAAGTCATTTTGCTTGAATGCACAAAATGAAAATTTTCTTTCACTTGCAATTTCTAACTGTAATAAGGGTTGTCATCTTGAATATTTAAGCCCAAGGCTAGAGGAGGAAAAAGTATTTATGCACATATATGTACGGCAGGGCAAATATTAGCTGTCCAAAATGCAAGCACCCAAGGCAAGCCAGTTGCACATGAGTCTAATATATCAAGCACCAGGTAATTGGAGTGAGAGACCCAGGGCCAGGACCGCAAAGCACTCAGCTGCTGAGAGCACAGTTTTCTGGAAACTTCCTCCTTGATCATGGAATCCCAGCAGAGCTATTTGTGATGCAGGACTCAGTAGACACAAGTAGGTCAAAAACTTCTTTCCATGGAAATGAAGCTCTAGGGGTGAAAAGCAAGTGTCTCTGGGGACCTGAAACTCTATGGAAAACCCCTGTTTTGATCAGACTTGGAACAAACAGTGGTCTGGGAAGTTGAGGTTTCTGGGGAGGCTGGAGGACTGGACAGGCTCCTGAGACAATGCGAGTTCAAAGCCCGATG
>RJWM01048979.1:0-11942 GCA_004363535.1 Dasyprocta punctata
TCTATGAGGAGAGCTGTTTGTATTTTGATTGGGATTGCATTCAGTCTGTATATCAGTTTTGGAGGTATGGTCATTTTATATTGGTTCTTCCTATCTAGGAATAGGGGATGGATTTTTATTTTCTTATGTTCTCTTTGATCTGCTATTCAAGAGTACTGTAGTTTTTATTGTAGAGGTCTCTCACTTCCTTGGTTAGGTTAATTCCTAAGTATTTAATTTTTCTTGATGGTACTGCTTTCCTAATATCTTTCTCAGTGAATTCATTGTTGGTGTACAGGAAATATTGATTTTTTGGGGAACTACTGATTTTGTGTGTTAATTTTGTATCCTGATATGCTACTGAATTTGATTATTAGTTCCAGGAGTCTTTGGATGGGAATTTTTGGGTCTTCTATGTAGAAGATCGAGTTGTCTGCAAATAACAATAATTTGACTTCTTCCTTTTCTATACCTAACCTCTTCTTTTTGCCTTCCTTCCTTCCTTCCTTCTTTCTTTCTTTCCTTCCTTCCTTCCATCCTTCCTTCCTTTTTTCTTTTTTTGCCTGATTGCTTTGGCTAATATTTTGAGTACTATGCTGAACAGCAGTGGTGATAGCAGGCATCTTCATCTTTTTCCTGATTTCAGAAGGAATACTTTCATTTTTTCTCTGATTAATACGATGTTGGGAGTAGATTTGTCAAGAATAGCTTTTGGTGCCTGTAATCCCAGCACTTGGGAGGCTGAGGCAGGAGAATCGTAGCAAGTCTGAGACCAGCCTCGGCTACAAAGTGAGATCAAGGCCAGCCTGAACTGCATAGTGAGACCCTGTCTCAAAAAGATTAAGAAAAAAAGTATGGTTTTGGGGTTAGGGATATAGCTCAGTGGCACAGTGCCTGCCTGGCAGATATGAGGTTGTGAGTTTGATCCTCAGTACAAAAAAAAAAAAAAGAATGACTTTTATTCGATTGATATAACAGCCATCTATACCTATTTTCTTCAGGGTTTTTTTTTTTTTATCATGAATGGATGTTGGATTTTGCCAAAGACCTTTTCTATATGTATTGACATGGTCACGTGAATTTTGTCCTTGTTTTTGTTTATGTGGTGTTATAGCTTGTATCTAGATGTCCCCCCAAATCTTCATGCACTCATCTGGGGCTTTTTGGAGTTGGCCAGATCTAGGTATGTGGATGTGGATTAAGGGTGTGATACGGGACTAACAGAGTGGATAATGGAAGCCCTACCCTAAGTTTGGGTGACACCAATCAATGGTTTAAAACCTGGACACAATACAGTTGGAGAGAGGACAGTCAGGCTTGCTGCTGTTGCTCTCTGCCTGCATGGTGTGAACTCTTTCCCCGCTGTGATGCCCCTTTGCCACGCCACCCTGCCTTGGAGCCAGCTGACTATGGAATGAAGCCTCTACAAACTGTGAGCTGAAATAAGCCTTTCCTTCTTTAACTTGTGGTGCTGGGTATTTTGTGTCAGCAATGAAAAATGTAACTTAGACATGTGGTGTGTTACATTTATGGATATGCACATGTTGAACCATCCTTACATCTCCAAGATAAAGTCTCCGAAGTCATGATATGCGATCTTTTTGATGATTTGTTGCATTCTGTTTGCCAGTATCTTGTTGAAGATTTTTGTATTTATTCATTAAAGAGATTGTCCTGTAGTTCTTGCATTTTGGTTGGGTCCTTGTCTGCTTTTGGAATCAGGACAATGGTAGCTTCCAGGAATGAATTTGGGAGGAGTCCTTTACTTTAAATTTCACCAAAGAGCTTGAGTATTGGAATTAGTTATCTCCAAAGGTTTTGTAGAATTCATCAGCAAATCCACTGGGACCAGGGCTTTTCTTAGTTGGTAGATTTTTAAAATTATTATTACTGCTTCAATTTAATAGCCTGTTATTGGCTTATTCAGGATTTTTATGTCTTCTTGGTTCAGTTTTGGTAATTTGCATATACCTAGGAACCATCCATTTCTTCTGAATTCTCCAGTTTATTGGTGTACAGGATTGGGAAGTACTTGCTAGTAATATTTTGTATTTTTGTACCATCTGTTGTGATTTCACCTTCTTCTGTTTCCAGTTTCTTTCCTTTTTGGGTAAGATTGGCTAAAGGTTTGTATGTTTTCTTTATTCTTTCGAAGAACTAGATGTTCAATACATTGATTTTTTTATTTTGTTTTCTTAGTCTCCATTTTATTGATTTCTGCTGTGGTCTTTATAATTTCCTTCCTTGAATTAGCATTGGATTTAGATTGTTCTTATCTTTCTAGGGCCTTGAAATACATCATTAGGTTATTTATCCAGACCTGTATCAGGGACCCCTGCAGTGGGCTCCAGTCTCCTACCAAGTGTTACGGTGCATGGTGAAAAGAAACAGCAAGAGAAAATGGTGGTGCAATGGGGATCTGGGATGACACAAAAGGCCACAGGGAAGCCAGGACCTCGGTATTTGTAGATTACACTTACAGAGAGGAAAACAGTGAAGGACTGTCAGAGGACTCAGAGGGTGGAAGTGGTCTTATGCTGAGAAGAACCTTAAGATGACTCAGAGGGTGGTGGTGATGTTAAACTAATAAGGATCTTGCCCTAGAGTATCACAGCATCATAAGACCATTAAGGCTTTCATTAAGACCTCCAGGCATTAGCCTCAATTCATAATCTGTGGTCCCCAACGACCTGCTGTGTTTCTCTGGTGTGGGCATTCATAGCTATGAATGTTCCTCTTAGGACTACTTTCACTGTGTCCTATAAGTTCTATTATGTGTGTACTGGCATTGCTATTTAATTCTAGAAACTGTCCTATGTTTTTACTTAATTACTTCTGTGATCTCTTGATTATTCAAGAATGTAATTTCCATGAATTTGCATAATTTCTGTGGCTTTCTCTTGCCACTGATTTCTAGTTGCATCACACTATAATCTGATAATTTGCACAGTATAATTTTGATTATTTTTATTAACTTAAGTATACTTTATTGGCTAGTATGTGACCAATGAATTTCTTCTTGCATTAAATGTGTTTCTTGTATTCAGCATAATGTTGGATTTTGTTTCTGATCCATTTTGACAATCAGTGTCTTTTGATGAATTGAATAAATTTTATCTTTTTTTATTTAAGCGAAGAAAAAACAGAAAAAAAGACATATAAAACAAAGACAACAAGCAAAAGAGACAAACAAACGACTAGAGTAAATACACAACAGTAACATTGCAGGTTTACAAAACCGGATGATAGAAACTTGACAATGGTTGCAATATTACATATTGTTATCTTTAAAATGGTTACTTTGAATAAATTTTAAATGTCTAAAAATTATGTAAAAGCAACAATAATAACTTGCAATAAATCAATGTTTCTGGAAAAAAATTGTCAGAATACATTAAATACCAATACATGTATTCTTTTACTCAGCTACTTCAATCAAAAAAATAACTAGGAAAGCATGCAAAGATATATACACAAGAACATTCACCCAATGTAGTTTGTAATTGTGAAAATCTGAACACAATTTAATATCTCATTAAAAAAGTTATTAAGGCCAAGTGTGGTGGCACACACCTGTAGTCCCAGCCCTTGAGAGGCAGAGACAGGAGGAGTTCCATGAGTTTGAGGCCAGCCTGAGCTACATAGTGAGTTCAAGTCCAGCCTGAACTGCATAGGGAAACCATGTCTCAAAAACAAAAAACAAAACAAAGCAAACAAACAAACAAAAGAAAGAAAAGTACAAATGAACTGAAAAGAGAAGCCAAGTAAGTGTGTTATGGAAGACTTCCCAAATGATTCTGTTTAGGAAAAATAAATTTGTAAACGTATTGTGGTAAAGCTGTGCCACGGGATACTTGAGTCACTAAATTAATAATGCTGTATTTATTGATATGGAGGGAGGTCTACAACATGTTATTAAATGAACAAAAGCAGATTCAAAACACTTTACAGAGTATGACCACGTGTATACGTACATACAAGAACATATAACATTTGTACATATATATGTACAAATAAAGTTTAAGCACTTATGTGTATATACTGAAAAAATATATGGCAGGAACACAAAGATATGGAGGTAGTTATTAAATGATGAGTGTTGAGATTTTAAACCTTGTTATATTTCTTTTAATATTGAAGATATATTATTATTATTATTATTATTATTGGTACTGGGGATTGAACTCACAACTTCATGCTTATGAGACAAGCACTTGAACTGCTGAGCTAAATCCCCAGCCAATATATTAATTTTGTAATCAGAAAAAAACTTATTTTTTGTCTTAAAAATTAGAATACTAGCTTTACAATTTACTCGGAAGTCATTTGTTCAAACATATTTGTTGCTTCCTAGTGCTAATAATGCCGCCCCATTAATTATTTCTATTTCTTTTTTTGTTTTGTTTGCTTGTTTCATTTCGTTTTTGAGATAGGATTTCCACGTGTATTCCAAGTGCGCTACGTAGCCAAAGCTGGCTTTGAATTTGCAATAATCCTCCTGCGTCACCCTCCTGAGTGCTAGGATTGCATCTTTTTCTGTAAAAATATTCTCCTGTTCCAAATGCGCAACCCGAATTTGAGAAACCACGGGCAGTTGACAGAATTACAGACGGTGCTCTCTAAGAGTACCAAGGCCGTGAGAGACGACAGCTCAAGGGCTGTCCTGTGCAACAGGAGCTTAGGGACCACGACAACTAAATGTAGTGTGGGGCCCCAGATCGGGAAAAAGATCAATGGCACTGTGTCTTTGGGGACAGCTGACGATTGATAGGTGATTTTTAATATTATTTATCACTTTTTATAAGCCTGAAATTACTTCAAAGTGAAAAAAAAAAGAAGAAGAAAAAGAAAAAAAGGACAACAGTTCAAAAACACAAAAAGAAAGCCAATTTGCAAATTGGTCCCCTGTACTGAGGACTGGACAAGGTCAAAGAGAGGAGGAGAGAAAGGTCCCGCTGGCCTGGGAGGCTGGGCGCATGCAGGGTTCAGGGAGATGGCCCCGAGAGCAGGGGCAGAGGCAAACTGGGAACTTGAAAGTCACGCTGGAGAGCAAAGTTGTGATAGCCACAAAACTGAGCCCTGGAGCAAAGTCACAGATTCTCTCGTGCACCTCTCCCCTTCTGAAGTAAAAAGTATGTTTGCCTCTGGCCTGCCTGTTGTGCCTTCTTTTTCTCTTTATGTAAAGAGAAAATGTCTTGCATCACATATAAAATATATGATATAGCTAATGTGTACAAGTAACAAAACTTTTTTTAAAAATCTTTTTTCATCATAACATTGAAAGAAGAGGGGGAAATAAAAAGGTCACAGGCAGGACACACTAGACTAGCATGAAGTAATGCACTGGTATAAAAATGTAAAATAATGTAAAGAAAATTCATTTTTGCATAAAGTATAGGTATAGTGAAAAACAAACAAATAAAAATCCCAATCCATGCACACTGCCACATGGCTCATATTTTCAGCTCTATAGGAGGCTGAGGTGGAAGAATTGTTTGAGCCCAACCTCTAGGAAGAAAGAAAGAAAGAGAACAGGCTGGTGATGTAGCTCAGTGGTAGTGCTTGCCTAGTATGTCTGAGGCCGGCACTTTAAGCACAAACCCATTTTTAGTTCTGCAGCTTTCTGCCTGCCCTCCGGCCTCCCCGCCTGCTCTCCCGTGTCCTGTCTATCATCAGGCTCAGCCGGCTCCGTCTCGCACTCCTTGCGACACTAGGGCTGGAGCCAGAATGCCTGAGCTCTCATCCTTCTTTGGTAGTACTGGCTCTTTGACTGTGGACAGTTCTCTTTGTGTCTGAGTCAGTTCTGATGAGCAATGAGATCGTGCGCAGGAAAGCCTTTTATAGCTGAGTGCAGTGACCCATGCCTGGAATTCCAGCACTCTGGAGGGCTGTGGCAGAAGTATCACAAGTTTGAACCCAGCCTGGGCAACATAGTGAGCCTCTCTCAAAAGAAAAACTTTTGCCAGGTGTGGTGGTGCATGTCTGTAATTCCAGCACTCGGGAGGCTGAGGCAGAAGGATTGCCAAGAGTTTGAGGTCAGCCTGGGCTACACAGTGAGATCAGGGCCAGCCTGAACTGCATAACAAGACCCTTCCTTTCTATATATATATGGGCTGGGGATTTAGTTTAGTTCTAGCACCAGTATTCGGAAATTGTGGTCTTGGACTAAATGTCCAAAATGATAACTTCCCGAATCCCTTGTCTCCCATGTTGCCTTCTCTATTCACCTTATGCTGCATCCAACAGTTTTTCTGTTGTTGTTGAAGGAATCAGTAGGTGAATGGTTAGATAACGTTTCTCTTTGAGCTCACCGAAGAAGTGAGCCTAATTCTTTTGCATTTAATTAAGGGTGAAGATATGGGAGACAGCAGATGAGCTGGCAGACACTTATATTTAGGAACAGAGATCTAAGAATCTGTCCATGACCTCTTCCCTCTTATATTCTCTGGTGTGCTGTTCAGCGATCTTACCCAAACCAAGAGTGTGCCTTTAATGGAAACTTCCACCCCTCAGGGCCAGAGGAACTTAGTTTCTTCTGCAGCCAGTGATGGTGGTGGTGCCAGGTGGGGTCTCTTCAGCCAAGCACTGCTTGGGAAATCCACCAGCAGACTGATGTCCTTCCTCTGCAGGGGCCAGGGGATGAGAATTAGAGCACACACACACACACACACACACACACACACACACACTTATCACTCTGTTCGTGCTATATGTATACAGATGGAATCTTTTACTGAAGGGTTAAGGCCCTTTCAGAAAGAACTTCCAATATAGGAGGGATAAGCGTGATCCACTTTGGACGTTCCCTGCCACGTGGAACTTGGCTTTTCAGTCTCTTCCATCCTCACAAGCAACTGGGGCTTCAAGTATCTTGGCCCGGCAGCTCCACCCTTTTCAGGGGAGAGGAAGCACGGGTTAGGGTAACTCCCAGCTGCAGCTGGGTCAGGTAAGGGGCGCATGGCGGGGGCAGCACTTGCTGTGCCCCGCTGTCTTGTCTCCTGAGTGGACACTTACGCACGTTTGAGGGACTCTGAGGCCTGGGTGGTGGTGGGTCCAGTTCCCTGACCGGTTAACACGTGTGCTCAACCTTCCCATCAGTAAGAAAAATTAAGCTTTGGTTTCTTTGTAGTTGGCTTAATAAATGAGCACATTTCTCAAAAATAGACATTAATTTTCTTGGATGTATCTTAGTTTAAATTTGAATTTCTATTTTCCCTTCTAATACAGTTCTGCTTTTGCCTTTGGGAAAAGTGGTACTCATCATCGACTTGAGACACACTCTTTCAGACTTTGTTCCTGGTTAAGCAGAATGCTAAAGAAGATTTTCAGGACTTCTCTCTGTCTCTTGCTGCACCAGGTGCCAATCTTTATTATAAAATATCTTGATTTCAAGGGTTTTTCTCTTACCAAAAGAACACAGGGAGTGTTGCCAGTTATGTTAGTTACGTTCCTTCTTGCTGAGACAAAATACCCCACACCCAAAGTTAGTGGAGGAAGGGACTGAAACCTAACAGTTTGTAGAGGTTTCAGTACATAACTGGCTGTCCGCAAGGCAGGGCAGCAGAGCAGACAGACACAGCAGAGGAGAGGTGGCTCAAAGTTGGGCGGAAGGTAGGAGAGCAAGCAAGGGACAACCTCAGCTCTTTCTGTCCCTTATATTTCATCCAGGCTACTCAGGGTGGGCAGCACTAGCACCCTTAATCCTAGTGCCCTTGAGCCTAGCAATCCACCATGAATTAATCCCAGCATCACACACTCCAGATCCCGCCTACCACCACAGGAGGCTTTGGGGGACACCCAGACGTAAACCCTGACACCAGTTAAATTTGTCATTCCACAGTCAAACTTGTTGTGAGAGAAAGGGCTTTGGAAATAAGTGATTTTTAAATACATGTTGATTGGGCCTTTCTTTTTTTTTCTTTTTGCTGAAGAATCTTTATTGTATGAAACAGAAGTACACTCTGGCTGCCTAAACAAAGAACACCGTGACTTCAGTTCCTACTGTGGGCAGAATCACTGTTTCCTGGGTTTTATCACTCTTTCCACTTTCTTTAAAGACTGCAGCAGACCTGACCCTCCAGTTGGTGCTGAGCTCAGATCAAGGAGGGCATGATGGTCTGAAGAACGGAGCAATAGCCCTAGAAGCTTCTTACCACATGGTTTGCCGTGATTCTCCGTATGAATAAAGTGCGGAAAGCCTGCCAGTCATAACAAATTTCCTGCATAGGCATTACTACATAGGAGTTTAAACAAAAAGATTTTGGGGATTATTGACTATTTGAGTGTTGAGTTCGAGAATGAGTTAAGATGAACGGGGTGGAATTTTGGTTCTGTTTTCTTCCTCCCTTTCCACAGCACCCACTCTGGGTGGACACTTCAGAAAACATTCCCGGTGGGGGCTGAGAGGTCAAAGCCAAGAGAGGACATTCTGCCTCACTCTGAGGGGTCACAAGATCTCACTTGCAAATTTGAACTAGTTTCATTCCCAAATTTGAGCTACTAAATATGAAATATACTCTTACCTGGGCCTTTTATACTGAGAATATAAAATGTTTTGGGAAACACACTTTAAATATGAAATATCTGCTATATTATTTAGTTACTAGTTTAGTTTTTTTTTTTTAGCAGAATCACAATTAAATATATTAAAAACTTGATCTCTCTGTCTCTCTCTGTCTGTCTGTCTCTCTCTCTCCAGGTTATTTAACCCTTGAATCTTTAAGTTTATCTGTTTAAGTATATACTTGACTCATCAACAAATGTTTGGCTTTTACGTTTCCCCCCTAGAACTTTTCCATGTATTTCATTAATTTCAAGGTAGTTATTGAGTTCTAAATAAGTGCATTAAAATTTTGTGCCAGAATATAAAAATTAAAAATTGTTGCTTGGTTTCCACAATAAGAGAGGTAAATATATAAATTGTCATAGCAATGAAAGTACAATCTTTATCTTTCAAAGACACAAGTACTAATGCATATTTTTTCCTTAGCATTTTGGAACTCCATTAGGGCTAATGGATGTTCCAAATAATATCAAGTAGTTTGAAATAGTGCTTTTAACTAACTTTGTTTATCTTTACCAGAATAACCTCTCCACAGGCCCACCACTTCTATCCTAGGCCAGGGCACTCTGGAAAGAATCTGGTTGTTAAAGCATATTATCTATAATTTAAAAAAATTGTTCAAGCAGAAAGACATAATTGATTTTTAAAAAGATGAATGCTTTTTAAAATTTCTAAACTTGCCAAAAATCATTTTAGATTACTTCATAGCACTTATCCTATGTCTAACATTATAAATCAAAAGATTTACTGTTCATGTATTTTATGATTAGTAATTCCCAATTTTGAGCTATGTAACTGCTATGGTTGATACATTGTGTCAACTTGAGAAGTTGAGAAGTTTAACTGAGAGACTCAGCAGGGAGCCAGGGTTCTTACTTTGCAAATATCCTTATCCTGTACAAAGGAAGGCAAGGAGATTTTTTGAATGCTACACCCACCCTGGAGATGGGGGTGGCCTGTGTACTATACAAGGGAGAAAAAAGGCTTGTTGCCCCCTTTTGCTCTTGCTCCCTTTACTTGCTCTGGCTGCTTTTGCTGGCTGCTGCCTTGAAGTGTTGCCCCTGTGCCAGCCCACCCTGCCTTGGAGCCAGCTGTTTATGGACTGAGACCTCCACAAACAGTGGGCTAAATAAATCGTTCCTTCCCTAATTTTGGGTGCTGGGTATTTTGTCTCAGCAAAGTAACCAAGACAGTAACTAAGCACTTAAAAGGAAGAAAATTAGCCCAGCGTGGCAGTACATGCCTGTAACCCCAGCTTTCTGGGAGGCTGAGGTAGGAGGATGAAAATTTTGAGCCCAGTCTAGGTGATTTAGCAATTTAGTGAGACCCTTCTCAAAATAAAAAATAAAAAAGACTGGGGAAGTAGCTCAGTGTGAAGGCCCTGGGTTCAAGTTCCAGTACCGAAAGAAAAGAAAAGAAAAAATAAATAAAAAAGGAGGAAGAAAATTATTGAGGCTATCCAAAGTTGATCTACATCTTTTTTATAATTTGTGTATACTTTGAATTAAAATACCCACACAAAACCTAAGTATGTTTGCATACTAAGCACAAACAATTGTACATACAATAAAATTAAAATGGCTAATATTAATTTAATGTGCTGGTTGGTGTTCTCCTGAAATTGAAGAGCACATGTTGAGGTTAATAATAGAAAGACTTAGTCACTCTTTTTCTTGCTTTTGATTTTGAGCACAGTAGCTTCTCATCTGGATCATTGTCATTACTGTCGTTGTTGTTTTTAGGTTTTTTAAAATGACTATAGTGGATTGGCAGGTCAATCAGTTTAATTGCTCACCTGAAAATAGAAGAGAGAAAATCCTGTGGAGAAGCCTTTATCGAGTGTATGTTTTACACAGACTGCTTGTGTCCCGTGGCAAGACGGTGCATCTGCAGACAGACTTAAACGGCACGTCTCCTCCTGACCACAGGTGAACACGGGCTGCACAGGTGGGCGGGTTCTCCAGATTCGCAGACATCTCTATATTATTCATCTCAGCCAGGTGTGGTGGTGCAAACTGAGACAGCAGGATAGTCAAGAGCTAAGGCCAGCCTGGACTCCGTAGTGAGACCCTGTCTCAACAGAACAAAACACAAAGCCAAAAAACCCACAAACTAGCCCGTGACAATTCCTGATCTGCCACAAGTCTCTATTCCAACTAACATGAAATCTTAGTTTGTTCAGCAAACCAAACTATAATATTTGTCATATTTGGCACCAATGAAATCTTTTTATGTTTGAATTCTCCTGAATTGTGTTCTCGAAAAATACTTTATTTTTAAAAACTGATTTGACTTCAAAATATCAAACCAAATTTTGACTTACTATTCAATAAGAAATTTAAGAAAAGACTTACTCATAAAAATGCCTTGTAGTCGCAAAATTTTGACTGCAAGATAGTAGCTAGTTTCATATTCATGACCGTTGGAAAAAATCCAAATTGACAATTGAATTTTCCAAACTCAAATTACAGATGGTAATGCAAGGTTATGTCTTCCATTTTGATTTTAGAATGCACAAATCTAAGAGCAGCTACACATGGCTACC
This sequence comes from Dasyprocta punctata, assembly GCA_004363535.1. Taxonomy (NCBI): domain Eukaryota; kingdom Metazoa; phylum Chordata; class Mammalia; order Rodentia; family Dasyproctidae; genus Dasyprocta; species Dasyprocta punctata. Next base: position 11,088 of record RJWM01048979.1, read on the forward strand.
GATACACTGTGAGCCAAACTAAGTCGTTTCAGATGATTGTATGATACCAGCGGGCTTGGGGTTACATCACTGGCTTGTACTGAAGCCATATGGCACGATTTGGAAGTAACAGAGCCTTCCAGAGGATATGAGATATACATTTTATTAAATCTTTAAAGCTTAACATAAAAACAGAATGAAAGTGGAAAAGAAAGTGAAAATCATAGGAGAATGAGGGGACCTCAGAGATGCTGTGGTTGGGAAGACCTTAGGTTTGGTCATATAAATGAAATTTCTTTGAAAACTGTGTGAGTTACCAATGCCAAAAATCATTAGCAAACAAATATAATGGGAAAAATCTGGATTTAGTGTATCATAAACAAACATTAGATAACATCTACACAGCAGACAGAAAATTTCCACAGTAAAGCTCATTAATCATAGCTTGTAGAAAAACAACTGCTCTTTTTACTCAACTGGGAAAAGCACAAAACAACCTAATTCTTTCATGAACGTACTGGGGAAGAGCTGACTTTGGCTCTGAGCATCGCTTGTGTGGCCCGTGTGTGTGTGGACTGGGGCAGGGAAGGGAGCCCTTCCCTGTGAAAGAGGCTGCAGCCTTGGATGGGGACCCCCTGCTGGGGGGCCCCTGGGCAGAGAGGCCTGGGAAGAAGAGTAGTGAGACTCTGTCAAGGGTAGAGCCCCAATACATGCAGCTTCTGGAGGACTGGCCCAAAAGATTGAACCCCCCCCGGAAAAAGTCATATTTCATCTAGGATGAAGTTTTCACCCCATAAACCCTGATTAACAATGTTTTGTTGCCTAAAGAGAAGAAATTAGAGCAGAGATGGTTCCACACATGTCAGGAGGGTCTAT
>RJWM01048980.1:0-11301 GCA_004363535.1 Dasyprocta punctata
GGCTAAAAAGAAAAGACTACGCGAGCCAGATAAATGCTGCGGGTTCCTGGCGAGGTGTAAGGCACACAGCTGAATTCCGAGCTGTCCAAATTTTTGACCTTCTGGGCTGTTCCTTTGCCTCGGCTGTTGTGGAAAAAGAAGAAATATTGGTCAGCTAAGAGAGTTAACCCTTGGAAGGCCAAGGTGGGATGACGTGAAAAGAAAACTCACAAGCCAGGAGGGACAGAACCAGGATCCTGGTTTGACCTTTCTACAGTGAGTGCAAAGAGCAAGTTAGCGGCTCCAAGCTTTGCCTCCCCAATGGTAGAAAATAAAACAAAACAAAACAAAATAAAATAAATGATTATATGTGTATAGGTATACATAAATAAGTGTGATAATGAAAGGGAAAGAAAGTACTCAAAAGGAAAGAACAACTGGAATTGGGGAAAGGAGAAAAGGAAGAAGGGAAAAGATTATATATGTATAGGTATGAATACGTATGTGTGTATTATATATATAAGATAGGTAACTATACTGCTGATCTCTGTTAGTTCATCAAAAAGAACAGTTTGTGCTCTCATTCTTTGATTGATCATTTTTTATGCCTAAATCTTACAACCTGAGCAACTACTTCTAAAATAATGATATACAATATATTAACTAGTGTTAATTTCCTACTATTTTTTGAAATTCTGTATCAATTCTACCTTTTTTCATTTTTAAATTAAAAAAGAATAAAATAAAATAAAATGATTATATGTATATAGCTATACATATGTGTGTGCATGTATATATATATATATATATATATATATATATATATACAAGATAGATAACTACTACTAGTCTCTGTAAGTTCATCAAAAAGAATAGTTTGTGCCTTCATTGTTTGAAAATTTTTTTGTTCCTAAATCTTGTAACTTGAGCAACTACTTCTAAGATAACAATATGCAATATATTAACTAGTGTTAATTTCCTACTTTTTTTTTAATTCTCAACTTTGCGCCTACCAGGCGGGTGCTTAAGTCAATGAGCCAAACTCCCGGCCCTAGTTTTTCCGAGACAGGGTTGCACTATGTAGTTCAGGCTGGCTCTGCTCGCCTTGTAGCCCAAGCCGGCCTTGAACTCACAACTTTCCACTTACCTCAGCCTCCTGAGAGCCGGGATTAAAGGTGTGCACCACCACGCCCGGCTTCCTACTATTTTTTTTAATTCTCTATTGTTTCCATGTTTTTTTGTTTTGTTTTTAAAATACAAAAGGCTAAAGTAAAATAAAATAAAATAAAAGGGGTTAATAGTGCTGGTCTCACAGCCTTCTAAAGAAATCACCCATTTGCTGGTTAACAATCACCAGCTTTCTACAGCTGACAGCCCTTGAGCTCCTTAGGTAGCATTTGTGAACAGGAATGCTAGAAGAAAATAAGATAGAAACAGGAAAGCAGATGAGAAGAGGAAGAAGAAAGAGTTGACAGCTTGACGTGAGACATCATGTAATACATCTTGCACTTCTGTCTTCTCCCTTCAACTCTGGACCTGAAACCTTGCTGTACCAGCACAGCCTGACCCATATTAAAATGCCACCGTCAGCAACTCTAGGGTGGGCCTGGGGGGTGGTGGTGCTTTCCCAAGCCTTCTAGAGGGTTCTGATGCATATTCAGATTTGAAAATTAACCCACAGTGGAGCACTCTTCCACCATAAGAAGGATCGACTTCAGCCATTGTAGGAAAATGCATGCACCTTGAGATCATATTATTAAATGCAATAAATCGATACATGAGTTAAAAAATCACATTGCCTCTCTTACAAGAGACTCCAAAAATGTAAATTAATTAAAGAGCAAAATAAATGATAAATTGTAGCATACGGGGAGCTAGAACTTTTGGAAATGGGAAGGATACCAAGAGATAGGAGAGGAGAAACAAGAGGAGGAGAAGTAGATAAAAGAATAAAGATGTGTTCTGTGCATAAACCAGCTCCACACAAGAAATACAATCATCATACACTACAAACGTGCATTAATCAAAAACTTGAAAATCATTGTTTGAGAAGCACTGCTCTGGTCCAAACTAAAATCAGCAAGAAGAAAGTGATAGTTCAATCTTGAAGAAACTAGTCATTAAGTTAATGTTTGAGGAAAGATATTAGACATAGAGACCAAGGCAGAGGTTTTGGTATTAACTTGGAATTTGTGCCAGTGGCTGGGGAGAAACTTGGACTTTTCCCAGAAATTGGAACCTCCATGACTTAGCTGAGACAGAAGGGTGGTGGCACTGAATGCAGGGAAAGGGTACAACTAAGAGCAGGGCGAAATTGATGTTATAGAAGAAATTCTGTTTTCATATACAGGGCAGGACATTTCAACACTCTCCTTTGCCATCCTTCTAGACCCTGGAACCCAAATCTTTTCCTTTATTCTTATAATACCACTCCCCTCATACTGCTTTTGTGCTTACTTTCTGGATACTAATTGCTTTGCCTAAAATCTTCTTTCAACTATTGATTGATTTATTTTGGTTAGATATCAGTAGATTTTCTGTGTCTCCTCAGGCTCAAGGGCCTTATCAGTAACCAGAGAATTTCAAGTACAGCCATGTATGGGTTTGATCCTGTGTCCCCCCCCAAGGCCTCATGTAATCTGGATAGGGCTGAGTCTGGTGTTCATGATTGGTTTGTTGTCTGGCACTGGGTTTGGCAATGTGAGTGCTGTACTTGCCCAGGGGTGGACACACAGTGTAAGGGCAAGAGAAAGACATGTCTGTCTCTCTCACTGGTTCTCCTTGCTCTTTGGCCATCACCATGAATGGCCGCCCTGCCACGCCATGCTGCCTTGGAGCCAACTGAGTATGGACTGAAACCCCCAAGAACTATGAGAAATAAACCTTTCCTTCCCTAATTTTGGGCATCAGGTATTTTGTCTCGGCAATGAGTGGAAAGTAACTAAGACAAGACGTGATCTAGTTTTACGGAAATACTGGACAGTTTTCTGATTTGTTTATAGCAGTATTGCTTAGCTTTGCCTGGATTAGTAAACCTTATTGTTATATGGGGGTTATCACCCCAAAACGATGCTGGGTAGAAGCAGAATAGAACTTGGTGTGTTCTGAGTCTCCCATTCTTACTTTTCTTTTTTTTTTTCATTTTTTGTGTGTATATGAATGGTATTCGTGGTTGAACCCAGGACAAATGCCCTGAGCTACGTCCCCACACCTTGTTGTATTTATTATCATGTGATAAGATCTCACTCAGTCACTAAATTGCCCAGACTGGGTTTGAACTTTCAATCTCCCTGCCTCACGCACTCAGAGTGCTGGAACTTCAGGCATGAATCACCTGCCTGGTCTGAGATCTGGGTTCTTGCTCTATCTAAATTCACCACTCTGTGTGCTATGAAAAGCCCATTAATTTCAGGGTTTTAAATTTTCCTTAGGTGAATACCATTTGAGTGGAAAGAAAAATGATCCATTTCAGACCCCCAGTTCTACAATCTATACTGTTGGCTTCCAGTCCTTAGTACTGAAGAGCTTCATGCAACATCCTACAGACACGGAAAAGATTCAGCAATAAATCTGAACAGTGAGTGATGTTCTTTTATTTTGCCATTTCTAACACTCCCAAGAAATATATGGTAGCTCTCTTTTGAGTCCACAGAGTTTAAATCGGATCAGCTCCTAGCATACAATTAAAAGCAAACAAACAACAAACTGCACAGAGGGGCACGCTTACACAGCGAGCCTCATTTCTCTACCACTGGCAAAATCTCTAGTTAGAAGCACCCACAGCTTAATTAAGTCTTTCAGTTGAAACTGGAAAGAAAGATGACCTTTAAAATCAAATCAGCATTGCTGTAGCCATCGACAGAGCTGACAAATTCATTCAGATGGCAGCAGGGAAAGGGATCCTGAAAGAATATCTGAATTTTATATGGAGAGAGGGAGGAGGGAGGCAGAACTGTACGATAACTGTCACCATTTCCATATCCCGGTCTATGCATCCTAGTACATAAGCTCTGTCTATGCAGGTGAGTAAAGCTATTCATGGTGGATGGTCCTTCAGGGATTATGTTACATCCAAGGTGAAGAGATTTATGAAGGTGGCATTTTGAATATGCTTTTGTGGTCTCTAATCAGTCGACTTAGAGTTAACGAAAGAGAGTGACTGTGCTGGATTGGTCTCATAAACTTAGTGAGCTTTCGAACTCCAGACAACCTTGGTATTGGTATACAAGGATAAACAACTGACCCCAACAACTACGTCACCTTGGCTAACATAGTACAACCCACAATAACAATAGCATCAACTTCAGTCCAGAAAATGACAAACCCTGGTAACTGCTAATTTGCCACCTTAAATCATGGATGCAAGATGCGTGGTTATGTAACAAAATCTGAAACAAATCAGAAAATTATATGCAATAAATATTCCCTCGATAGAGTGATTCTACCCTTAGAGGAGGAAATCTAAAAGAGATGAAAGAAAAAAAATTAGAGACATAAAATAAGAGAAAGAGATTAGAAGCAAGACTGAAGAACAAAGATTACCAAAGTTTTGGGAGAGTGGTGAAGAAGACCGGCAGAAAAGAAAGAAGGAAAAGAAAAAAATGACTAAACAAAACCAAAAATAAATAAATAGATAGATAAGCAAGGTTCACACTCATGAAAAACACAATAGCAATCAAGACAAAAGAGAAAAAAAAGCAAAGACAAAAAAGTAAGAAAAAATACAGAGAAATTTTTCTGTGATTTTAGACTAAGTTTAGGTTCTGGAGGGTACAGTTTTGTGGTAGTGTCCAAATCAGGGTGTGTCTTCCAAGTGTCTGGTAGATCAAGGAGGCAGACAGAGACCAGATCTGTGCTGGTAAATCCCAGCAAGCCCAAAGTAAGAATACGGTGAGGTGCTAATTCTGGTGATTTCAGCTCCATAGAAGTTCAGAGTTCCATGAAAAATTACTTCAATTCCTTGTGAAGACCCACATCCCCAATGACCTAAAGACCTCCCGCTACTCCCCACCTATTAAAGGTTCCTACACTTCTCAATACAGCCACACAAGGCCCAAGGTCTCAAGACCTAAAGTTTCATTGTCTAAACCATGTCCTAGCCATACAAACTCATAGAAAGGAGAGACAGGTTGAAAGGCCAGCAGATGAAAGTTCTAATTTCTCAAAATTTTCCTGTTCCAGTCAAGAAAGACTGAGATCCAAGAACATAACAAGAACTACTTTGCTGACAAACTTTATCAGTTTTTAAAAATATTTATATAACAAGATTGACATTCAAAGTACATTTTGAATTTTCTTCAGGGGAGCCAAGTAAGGTCAGAAAACTGACAAGCTTCTACCAAGACAGGAAGACACCATCATAAAACAGAGTTTTATCTTGTAATTGTTTTCTTGGCAAAAAAACAAAACAAAAAAAAAAAAAAAAAAAAAAAAAAAAAAAAAAAAAAAAAAAAAAAAAAAAAAAAAAAAAGAAAAAAAAAGAAAAAAAAAAAGAAATCCATCTCTAGGGGGAGATCAGTAGGTATAAACCTGTCAATAATTTTTCTTTGGTAAGTTGCTTTATTTTATTTTTTTCTTTCCCTAAATATCAGTCCATTCTATGAAAAATGCCTTTTATTTTCTTTATTTTTTTATTTAAGAGAAAAAAAAGACACGTATAACAAAGACAAAAAGCAAAAGAGACAAACAAATGACTAGAATGAATGCACAACAGTAACATTACAGGTTTACAAAACAGGATGATAGAAACTTGACAATGGTTGCAATATTGCGTATCGTTATCTTCAAAATGATTGTTTGCATTAACAGATATAGACATGTAAAATTGATCTAATCATATGAGTATTAACTGTTCTTTCTCAATATCTAATACATTCAGCAATATGTTCATTTTAGTTATCTTACATATACATATATACAGATTTTTATCTTTTCCTTTTCCCTTCCCTCTTTCCCCCTTTTCCCTTCTCAATTACTTTTGCTCTTCGAGCAGTTTTTTACCCTTACATAGTATTTATTATAGATTTTAAATCATATATACTTTTTCAGTTTCTTACACTAGGGAGACAAAATGGTATTTACACATGTGGGTTTGATTTATCTGACTTATGAGTACATGACTTGAAAAAATGCCTTTTAAAAGATAATTTTCAAAAAAAGGGAAAATCATTGCTCTTTGACAGATATAAAATGAACAAGCATTTAATATGTTGTTTAACTTGTTATTGGTAAATGAAAAACCATGAGATCTTACAACACATACAAAGAACAATGCAAAAATAATGCTACCTATGATTCAAAAAGTATAGACAGTTTTCCTGTTGTGTACCTGATGCTGTTTAACCACTGTACTAGAAAAAAATTAAAATTAAAAGGATATCAATGTGCAAATGGAGTCAAAACAGACTTTCATGTTTGTGGGGGCTGTGGTCACTTGAGCAAGAATTATTCTGAATCATTCTTTGTTATTTATAATTCCCATGGTCATAAAACAACTCTCAGGCAAGCAAGAAACACAGCCCTACAGAATTAGGATAACGCAAGTATCTTGGTTATCTTTCTCTTATTGCTGGGAAAACATCCAACACCCAAAATGAAGGAAGGAAAAGTTTATTTATCTTACAGTTTGTGGTGGTTTCAGTACATAATCAGCTGGCTCCAAGGCAGGGTGGCATGGCACAGGGGCAACACTTCAAGGCAGCAGCCAAAAAAAGCAGCCAGAGCAAAAAGGGGGAAAGAGCAAATTTCTTTTCCTCCCTTCTATTGTACACAGGCCACCCCTCAACTCCAGGGCAGGTGTAGCACTCACAAAATCTCCTTGCCCTCCTCTTTCACAGGATGAGAATATTTACAAAGTAAGAACCCTGGCTCCCTGCTGAGTCTCTTTGTTAAACTTCTAAACTTCTCAAGTTGACACAATGTATCAAACATTACAATAAGATGCTGTTAGGTCAAAACTGGGTATTATCATGGAAAAGCACACATTTGATTATATACACCTTTTTAATGTTTTGCATTATAGTAATTCCCTAGTAGTCTCTAATTTAATTAATTTATTTTTATTTTAGTGGCAGCCTTGAGTAGATCTCCAATATTTAGGGAACTATAGTGTGTAAGGGAGTTTTGAATGTTCTTTTTGTTCTCTGAAGCCTTGAGAATTTTAGTCTACAAATGAACTGACCAACAGGTGATAAGAAAAAGAACCTGCAAATCTATCGTGTCTTTAAACATAGAGACCCAAAATCTGTGTCAGATTCAACGAGAATGCAGTAGTCCATCTTCTGTCATAGTAATGAAATACAGAGTTGGATAGTTTTTTCTTTTGTCCTCTTCCTTTTCAGTTTTCTCCTTTCTTCTCTTCTTTCTTTAATGCTCCTCTTTCTCTTTTTCTTTCTCTTTCTTTTATTCTCCTTCTTTCTCTCTTCCTCTTTCTTTTTCTTTCTTGTCTCTTTCCCTCTCTCTTCCTTCCTTCTTTCCTTCTCCTCTTTCTCCTTCCTCTTCCTCTTCTTCTTCCTCCTCCTCCTCCTCCTCCTTTATCAGATTGAGATAAAGACCGTGTCTTGCAGTTTCTTATAGGATTTTTATCATAAATGGGTACCAGACTTTGTCAAAAGCTTTTTCTACATCTATTGAGATGACCACATGATTTTGTCCTTTGTGCTGTTGATATGGTGTATTACATTCATTAATTTGAATATGTTGAACCAACCCTGTATTCCTGGGATCAGTCCTACTTGGTCATGGTGTATAACTTCTCAAAGATTTGCTCTATTCTCTTTGTCAGTATCTAACTGAAAATTTTTGTATCTATGTTCATTAAGAAGATTGGCCTGTAGTTGTCTTTTTTGATTGGACCCTTCTATGGTTTTGGTATCAGGCTAATGCTTCCAGGAATGACTTTGGGAGTATTGCTTCCCTTTCAATTTCATTAATCAGTTTGGGGAGTAATGGCATTAGATCTGTAAATGTCTTGTAAAATTCAGCAATAAATTCATAAGCACCTGGACTTTTCTTTGTTGCTAAGTATTTAATTACATGTTCAAATGTATTGATTGGTATTGAATTATTTAGAGTTTTTATATCTTCCTGATTCATCTTTGATAATTCTCAAGTGTCTAGGAATCTTTCCATTTCCTCTGTGTTTTCCATCTTATTAGATTAAAGGTTTTGAAAGTAGGAGTCGTTCTTCTGGATTTCTCTTGGATCTGTTGTGATTTCAGTCCTTTTTTTATTCCTCATTGCATGAGTCTTTTCTTTCTTTCTTTTTTTGATAAGATTGTCAAAGGGATAAAGAGTTTTATTTAATGTTTTAAAAAACCAACTCTTTGACTCATTGATCCTTTGTATTGTTTTCTTAGACTCAGCTCCATTAATTCTGCTCTGTTCTTTATAATTTCCTCCCACGTATGAGTTTTGGGTTTGACTTATTCTTCTTTGTCTAGAAGTTTGAGGTTTAATATTAGGTTATTAATTTGATTTTGGTTTCTTGTTTTTTGGTACCGAGGATCAAACTCATAACTTTGCACCTGCCAGGCAGGCGCTTAGGCCACTGAGCTAAATCCCTGGCTCTATTTTTTGAGACAAGGTCTCAAAATGCAGTTCAGGCTGGCGTTGAACTCACTTTGTAGCTCAGGTTTGTGACAAACTCACAACGATCCTCCTGCCTCAGCCTCTCGATTACAGGCATGCACCACCATGCCTGGCTTAGGTTATTAATTTGAGCTCACTCTGTTTTCTGAGGTGAGAGCTCACTGCTGTGGATTTCCTTCATATACCTGCTTTCATTGTATCCTGTAAGTTCTGGTATGTTGTATTGGCATTATCATTTAGTTATAGAAGTTGTTTCATTTCTTCTTTAATTTCAGCTGTGACCCATTGGTAGTTCAGTAGGGTGTTATTTAATTTCCATATGCTTATGTAGTTTTTGTGTTTCTTTTGCCATTGGTTTCCAATTTCATTGCATTGTGGTCTGATAGTATGCATGGACTAATTTCAATTTCTTCACATTGACTTAAGCATGCTCTATGAGCTAGTGTGTGGTCAGTTTTGAAGAATGTCCCATGTGCTGCTGAGAAGAATGTGTATTCTGATGCTGTGAGGTGGAACATTCTGTAGATGCCTACTAAGTCCATTTAGTCACAAGTTTGGTTAAGTTCTGATATTTCCTTGTGGATTCTTTGTTTAGTTGGTCTATTTGTGACCCTGTAGTATTAAGGTTCCCCATTACACTTGTGTTAGTGCTTATTTGATTTTTCATGTCCATCAATATTTGTTTATTTATTTGGGTATGCTGGTATTTAGTATATATATATTTATAATTGTTTTCTTTTCCTCTTGGAGTTTTCACTTAACAAGTATGTAAAGTAACCTTTTTGTATCTTTTGATCAAAGAGGAGAGGATATCATAAAATGGCAAGATACTCCTTGATCTTGGAGCAAAGAACCAACATAGCAAAAATGACCATACTCCCACAATTGCTATACAGATTTAATGCAATTCCAGTGATCAAAATACCATTAACACAACTCACAGAATTAGAGAAAATGATCCAAAAATTTATTTACAATCATAAGACATCTAGAATAGCAAAAATAATTCTGTGCAAGAAAAGCAAGGCAGAAGATGTCACAATTCCCGACTTTAAATTATACTGCAAAACTACTGTCATAGAACAGCATGGTACAGGCCAAAAATCAGACCTGAAGATCAATAGAACTCATTAGAAGGTGTAGCAATGATTCCAAACACACTCAGCTACGTTATTTTTGACAAACAGGTCAAGCATCTTCACTGGAAGAATGATAGCCTCTTTAATAAGTGGTGCTGGAAAAACTGGCTATCTATATGCTGAAGAGTAAAGTTGGAAGCATTTCCCTCACCCTGTGCTAAACTCAAATCAAAATGGGTCAAAGACCTAAATTTTGAAACAGAAGCACTAGATCTGCTGGGAGAGAGAATAGGTAGAATTGGACACTCTCTCATATGACATACCTGATATTGGCAGGGAAATGCAATTCTACCAAGTGGCTTCCACATATATGGATTTATAAGCCAATTTCTTCCTCCTTATCTCACAGTTTCCAGTGCTAGATACTGAAGATACATTCAGAACTCACCACACAAACTTTCCCTCACAGTCAGCCGGATGATGAGCTAAAGCAGAAGGTGAATTCTGGAAGGCAAATCCATGAAGACCAGAAGAAGAAGGAAAATGTAGTATCCCACTGAAGAGATTGTGAACACCATATGTAATTCCTGGAAGATTTTTCCTGAATGATCACTTTGCAAGAATGGGAACTCACTGGAGGGGTGGTACCTACTATAGGAACAAAAAATGAACCCAGATTTTGATGTGTTGCCAGTTGTTTTAACCTATCTCTTGCAAACATAGCACTCAGCTTCATAATGCTGTGTCTTTCTCCATGACAAATAAGACAGTTGTGCTCAAAATTATTAAACTCCCCAAAGAGCAACAACATCACGTCTATAATAGGATATAAAGATAAACATGTCTTAGCAATTTAACTTGTTTAAACAGTTTGATTTGCCTCACTGACTGAGAGAACCAGGCAGATTATTTGCAAAGAAAAGCTTTTAAAAATCACGATTATGTAAGCTTAGAACATTAAAACGAATCTGTTCACGGAGGCTCAAGAGATTTTTCCAGATACTATGAGAGGGAAGAGTTAATTATCCTACATTAAACTGAAGGCTGACAGGAAAGACTTTACTAGTCTCCAAAAATTACTTTTGCATTGCTGTCCATTTTGAAAACATACAGAGTTGTACAATAAATACTTCAGAGAAAGTGAAAAGGTAGAATCAGCTAACTCAGGAGATTGTGATCATTTGAAACTGTTCTTTAAAACTACCTAAACCCTAAACAGAATTTACTAGAAATCTTAAGAGTGTTGCACCTTTGTGTTAAATCGTGTTATAATATTTATATACTTTGCTTCCTCTTGTTTCTTTCCTTTTCCTGTTCTTTCCTCTTTTCTTTTACTTCTCTTATTCCTCTTCCTCTTTCTCCTCCTTTATTTTCTCTTCCTCCATCTCCTCCTGCATCTCCTCTTCCTCCAGCTCCTCTTCTGTCTACTCCATCTCCTTCTCCTCCATCTCCTCTTCCTCCATCTCCTTCTCCTCCATTTTCTTCTCCATCTCCTGCTCCTCCATCTTCTACTCCTCCATTTCCTGCTCCATCTCCTCCTCTACCTTTTCCTTCTTCATCTCCTCTGCCATTTCCTCCTTCTCCAACTCCTCCTCCTCCATCTTCTACTCCACCATTTCCTCCTCCATCTCCTTCTCTAACTCTTTCTTCTCCA
>RJWM01048981.1:0-11307 GCA_004363535.1 Dasyprocta punctata
TGAGGGCTATAAGGGAATCAAAATAGGCAATAAGATAATAAAGTAAAAACTATTGTATCTCAAGAAAAGTAAAATTAATGGGAATCCTCACATGATACCAAACAAGAGTCAAATCTTTTAAAAACTGGTGATTAAAAAAATCTCATTTTGATGATCACAGGAAATTCACAGAAAGCAAATAGGATTGGTAAAAATATATATTTTGGGATATATTTGAATGCTGTTGTGAAGTTTATTCACTCCCGCAACATGTAATTTACAGGCTAGCCATTGGCTCTGCCTCCCATTTTCTGATGGAGATCAAATAAAATGAGTTTCATGAAAATGCTTCCCAAAAAAATTGAGTCACAGAAACATGCAATTATGTTACTAATAAGGTATTAATAATTTTCTCATATTGTCGTGGTGGATTTCTTGTCTTTAAATTAACATCTACCTATTTTCAGTGGATTTTTTGATATTTACAGAACTTGTGTCTCTTCCCCTACTCCTGGAAATTTGCTTTATTCTAAAAGAGTGCGGGAAAAGACAGGCGCCCTTCTGAGAGAGGCTTGTGTCTTTCTTTTTTGTGGCAGTGAAAAGGTTCAGTTAATCCAAAATTTCTCAGTAACTGGAGATGAAATAATGCAGACAATAAGTAAATTACAGGCAGGATCTGTGTGTGTTTTCCTTTTTTATGCATTAGGAAGTTGGCTACCCAACTGTTCTGTATATGCAGTAGAGCCTCAGTAAGGTTTCTTGATTAATAAGCACTACAAGACATGTTTGAGTGGAAGGCCAGCTGAAATTCATTTAAATCAGAGTGGATACTGAACTTATGTCCTTAAGCAGTTCTCTTTGTTATAAGCAAATGTACGTATATTACAGCAAACTTCCCTGTAGCTCAGTTTTGAGCATTAGGAGTTCTTTGAGTGTTGAAATTTCTTCATTCCTTCCTTCAGTGTAGACTGCTCGACTGCCCTTCAGACCTTTTAGCCTTGTGATTCTCAGAGGGTGGACCCTGGGCCAGGGACAGCAGCATTTCCTGGGGACTGGTTAGAGATGTAAACTCTTGGGGCCAGGGATTGTAGCTCAGGGGTACAGCCTGTGCTTAGCATGTGCAAAGTCCTGCGTTCATTCCCCAGTGTACTTTGGCACCTCCCCACCTCCAAAACAGAACAAATGCAAATTCTGCAGCCCTCGCTCAGGCTGAGGGGTCAGGAGCTCTGCCACCTGGGTTGCTAGTGGCCTTCTAGGAGGGCCTGGGACAGCACTGGCTTGTTGATCACTGTCCAGCTGGACCTTTTCCTTTTCCACATTCCCTTTTCCTTCCATGATCACTTGTTATAGTGTGAGGGACAAGGAACTTGGCTTCTTTGGAGTACAGGCCTTGGAGACTAAAGGCTTGTTTCTCCTTTCTGTCCTTTCTGCTAAAGGGTGAATGTGTATGGTACAAGGCCCAGTGGGCTGGATGCATTTTCCCAGTCTTAGATAGGAACTTTTGGAGCCTGAGCAGGTATAGACATGCACTTTTACACATACCTTATAAAGTGTGTTCAGTGGGGTATGTCACATTCAGCCAATATACCTGTAAATACATTTCATACCTTTAGGTCTTCCTGGTTCATTTCTCTTAGTATGGAAGATGCTTAAAGCACACTGATTAATATTCTTTAAAGCTGTATTTATCAAAGTGTGGTACCTGAACCCCTTGTATCCCTAGTGAGATGGGTACCAAATGCAGGTTGTAGGACCCTGTCACAGATCCACCAGACTGCAGCCTCCAGGGGTAGATCCTGTGGCCCTTGTCGTTACAAGCTCCCAGCTGACTGACCCATGCTGAAGTAGGAGGACCCTGGATTTAAAACCTGGAGTAAAAGATGTCAAAGGCAAGGAATGATGAGACAGATATTATGAAATTAATGAAACAAAGGAGAGATTGTTACACTTTATTTTAGAGGTAGGTGCCATTACTTGTTTCTAAAGTAGCTGAAAGGTGAAATGAAGAGAAAGCTCTTGCCCAGAGTATGCCCTCAGCATTGGCAGAGACCGAGCTTCCTTTTGTCAAGATCAGGAAGTTCAAATGGAGAGGGCAGTGAGGCGGTGCTTCCTGACTATTCCTTGGGGTCATGCTGGCTCAATCCTGAAAGTCCCTGGAGGCATGCATCAGATATTTGGAAGTAGCCCAGTTAAGAATTTCAGCAATGGCAAACACTTTTATTAGATGTGTATTTCAGAAAAGGATTGCCTGTCCTAGGACTAAGGCCCCTTGCAGTAAGAGCTGAATAAGGCCTGGGTGTGTTTCTGCTGTGACGTGGAGACTGTTTTCCTCACTATGTATCTCCTTCTGTCATCTACTAAATGAATGCATAGATGTATTTGCCTGTATATTGGAGAAAAGTTAGTTTGTTTTTTTTTTTTTGGGTATTGGGACTCAAACTCACCACCTCACACTTGCCAGGCAGTTGCTGTGCCACTGAGCTACAGCCACAGCCCAAAGTTAGGTCTTTAAAAATGGCCCTTTCTAAATACGTATTCTGGGGAGAAAGCTTATTTAAATCAGTTATTGTAATAAAGGCATTACTTCATTAAGAGTATTCTATCTGTATTTTCTAGAGCTAAGAGCATACAGCTATTTATAAACACCTGCATATTACTTTTGATGAAGCATTCAAATGTTTAAACATTATGTAAGACCAAATTCTAGAAAATAGTGCTAAAATTTTGAAAAACTCAAATATGAGGAATTACTTAAAATACAGGTTAAAATTTTTTTAGGTTTTTTTTTTTATTTTCAGTGGGGGAAAACAGTGGAATGATAAGGCAAAATTATGACTCACAGAAGTAAGCACTTGGCAAAAGTGGGTACCTGAAATTTTATTTTTCATTTTTTCATTTTAAAATATACTTTGTTTTTTAGAGCAGTTTTAAGTTCAGAGTAAAATTGAGCAAAAAGTAGAGCTCCCATAGATGCTCTGCCCCTACACTCACCTTCAAAATACTGCATGAGAGTGGTACATTTGTTACAATTGATGAACCTATAATGTACATTAGTATCACCCATGGTTGGTAGTTTGTACTAGGGTTCACTCTTGGTGGTGTAGAGTTTATAGGTTTGGACAAGTGTATATTACATAACTTCCTATAGTAGTAGTATCATATAGAATAATTTCACTGCCCTAAAAAAATCATATGTTTTGGCTCTTTATCTCTTCTTCCTAGTCCTTGACAACCATGGATTCTTTTACTGTTTGCATAGCTTTAACTTTTCCAGAATGTCATATGGTAGGGATCATATGGTATTGCTATGTAGCCTTTCCAGTTTGATTACTTTCACTTATCATACATTTATTCTTCTATGTCTTTTCATGCTCTTGTCCAGATACACCACAGTTTATTTACCCATTCATCTACTTAAGGACATCTTGGTTGCTTCTAAGTTTTGACAATTATGAATCAAGCTACTATCAAAAGCTTTGCTTGGCTTTTTGTGTAGATGTATGTTTTCAACTCATTTATTTATTTATTTTTTTTTGTGGCACCAGGGATTGAACTCACAACCTCGCACCTGTCAGACAGGCGCTTAAGCCACTGAGCCAAACTCCCAGCCCTAGTGTTTTGAGGCAGGGTCACACTATGTAGCTTAGGCCGGTCTTGTGCTCGCGTTGTAGCCCAAGCCGGCCTCGAACTCACAACGTTCCTCCTACCTCAGCCTCCTGAGTGCTGGGATTAAAGGCGTGCGCCACCACGCCCAGCTTTGTTCTTTTGCTTCTTAAAATTTTTTTGTTTGTTTGGGTTTTAAAGCTCTTTCTATATTTTAGATAATAGTTCTTTATAAGATGTGACTTTTTTGTGAATATTTTCTTCTAGTCTGTAGTTTCTCTTTTCATTTTCTTGACAGTGTGTTTTGTTTAAAATTGTTTTGAAATTTTAACAAATTCCAGCTTATCAATTCCTTGTCATTGTTAACGTCTTTGATGTTGAATCTAAGAGGTCATTGGCATACTGAAGGTCACCTAGATTTTTCTCCTATGCTATCTTCTAGGAGTTTGTAGGTTTGCATTTTACATTTAGGCATTTTGAATTAATTTTGTGAAGGGTGTGATGACCGTGTCTAGATTTTTCTTTGGCACATAAGATATCCACTTGTTAGCATCATTTATTAAAAAGACGTTATTTGCTTCATTGTAATGTCTAGAATCTTGAGGTCAGGTAGCGTTAGTTGTCTGACCTGTTCATTTCCCTGACTACTGTGTTACTTTGAGACTTTTGCCTATACAGATAAACTTTAGAATCCATTTGTTAAGGGAGATAGATACTGTGCAAAAGTGAAGGGATGGGGAGATGGAGGGAGGAGGGAGGGACTGGGGCAAGGAGAGGAAAAAGAAATTGTATCCTGCAGCATTGCTATGGTTGTTTACTGGGTGCAGGAGCTTTTCCATTGGTTTTCACATTTTCTATGTAGATAATTATGTCATCTGGAAACAAAGTTGTATTTCTTTCTTCTCAATCACTATACCATTTATTTCCTTTTCTTGTTTTCTTACATTAGCTAGCGCTTCCATTACACTGTTATGTATGATTTTAGCTGTTATATGTGTTTTATGCATTTTCTTTATCAAGTTGTTTGGTTTGCTGAGAATTTTTATCACACATGGGTATTGGATTTTATCAAATGCTTTTTCTGTATCTATTAATATAATCATGAGATTTTTTCCCCGGTCTCATTTCCCTTTGCTTTTCCATTTTTAAAGTTTCCATTGACATATCTTCAAGTGTAGAGATTCCTCAATCATGTCCAGTCTGTTAATGAGCTTGTCAGTCACTTTTCAGTCTGATACCTCACATTTCTTCTTGATTCTTTCTGTGAATTTCTGTCTGATTGTATTGTCTATTTGTTTTTGCATGCCATCTATGTATCATCTTGAGTTTTTGGCATACTGATCAGAGTTGTTTTAAATTTTCGGTCTGATAATTGCAATGTCCATGCCATATCTGAGTCTGGACCCTTGTTCTGTCTCCCCAAGCTATGTTTTTTGTGTTTGACTTTGCCTGGTAGTTTTTCTTGATAGCCAGGCGTTACATACTTGATACTGGTTTCCATGGAGGTTTTTACTGTAGTAAATTGTTCTCTGTGTTTGCCAGCCAGTCTCTCCAATATCGGGGGCAGTATTTTGTTCAGTGACCTTACTACTTTATTGGATTTAGGAAGAACTGTTGATTTTTTCAAATTTTGTTCAGTTTTTTACTTGTTAGAATGGTATGATGACTTGCAGACTTTTTATATGCTGGAGACTAGAAGTTGACTTTATTTGAGGAATAAAAGTACAAGTTATAAGACTTTTAAAACATCATCTGGTAACCCTTTGCTTTTGTTTAAGTCCTGAATTGGATCATTGGATCACAAAACCAGATTATCAAAACAATCCTGAATAATTTTCTGCTAAGACACTTGTTTATGGAGGGGATTTAGGATTATGAGGACACTGGTTTACATTTGTAATGCTTTTAGATTTTGAGGGCAGTCAAGGAAGGTCCCCCAAGGACCTCGTTTAAGAAGCTCACTTACAGAAAGCACTTGCGTGTGGGCGCGAGGGCTGTAGGTTCCCCACCACTGCTCTGTCCCCTCAGAGCCCTGAGATGTGTCAGTAGGTAGAAGACCTGTGTGTTTCTTGGGCCAGATGAAACTGGAAAGGCACAACGCTGTCTTCTGTTTTACCTTCTTGCTAGTGGTCATCTCATTCTGTCACTGATACTACAAGTGATTTTGGCCAAGTTTGTCTCTTTTTCTTGTTTTCTTTTTTCTTTTTTTTGGTGGTGGTGGTAGTGTTGGGGGTCAAACGTTGGGCCTGGCACACCCCAGGCAAGTGCTCAGCCCAGAGGCCCAGCCCCAGCCCCCCTCTCTGTCTTTTGGATTTGGATTCGTTTCTGGTTCTCTTTCATTTTTCCTTCTGACATTTCTTATCGTTCAGCTTGATAGTCAAACATAACCAAACCAAAGCAGGTCTTCGAAGGACCCTCTGATCTTGTAAACCGTCCTTTGTTGATGGATTTCCAGAACAGGAGAGGAGCCTGTCTGGTGTGTCGGAGCTGAGCAGCACCTACAGCACTGAGCTCAGATTGTGGGCTACTGGGGTCCAGATGAGAAAACTGGAACAGTTCTCATGTTTTCTCGGCCTCCATTCTGTGGAGAAAGCAAGGAAGGGCTGAAAGAAGAGAAGCAACCTCTTTCAACTCTGTTCATCTCTCTCTCTATGAAAAGCCTAAAAAAAATTTGCCATTTCCTTAGCTTTTGATAATAACATGTAAGATACATTTTCAGTTTATGTGAAAGAAAAATACTCTGTAAATATTGACTATAATTAGTTTTATCCAGAGGTACCTTGGTTTGTGCTTAATTTGTTTTACGATTTTGGGGAAGATGGCTGTGTGTGTGTTTGTGTGGGGAAGGTGACTGAGGTTGTGTTTGTCATCCGATGTGGAAGTTGCAAAGGAAAGCAAGGTTTTGCTGAACACTTTTGTTTGGGAGCCAGATTGTTTGCAAACAGAATTGTTCATGAGCTGAGGTATTAACTATTTTGGATGAGCTGTTTCCATTTTGTCAAACTAGCATCAGTGTAAGTGTTATTATTAAAAATGTAGGAAGGCAAAATTATTATCTGGAACACAGAAAGACCCCTTCTTTTGAACAAGGGGTATCTCCCAAGGGTCTTCATCAGCTTGGAACCTGGGGCCCTTGATGTGCCAGGGTAGCTTTTGCTAGCTACTTCACGTGCGTTATTTCAGGTAATCCCCACAGTAAGCCCACAATTAACCATGACCATAATCGTTTTATAGAGTAGCAAACTGAGGTGTTAACTTGATGGTAGGGGTAACATCTCACAGCAGAATTTAGATCCACAGTTAGCCTGTCTTCATCTCTGCATTCCATGGTCTCACTGGATTGGCGCAGTGTCCACCATTCATGCTTGCCGTAACTGAGACCCCACCTGCCTTGCCTGGAAATGTTTCTAATGGGAAAGTAAGCTTCCAGTTCTCACTTTGGGATTCCACTTGAGAGAATGACATGCCTTCCCACCTGGTGGAATTGAGCAGGATTTATTTAACCAAACATACATACCATAGTTGCCCCACGAAGATCCAGCTGTGTCTCAAGGAGGTGGTGTTCTTGTGGGGGGTTAAGCATCCCAGGGGACCGTGTCTTCCTCTCAGAACCCCAGGTCCCTGTGGGCTGGGTCTGGAAACGTTGAAGGGTGGCGACGGGAGGTCTTGAGGATGGGTGGGCCCTGTGTAACCTTCCAGGACACTTACGATTTTGTATTTGCTCCTTCACTTCTTCTCATGCTCCCCACCCCTGCCTTTCTGGAAACTTTAGGGAAGGCCTGAGTGTTCTTTTTTCACACTTTTCGTTTCTAGCTTCTGATTGCCTTATCTTCCTCCTCCTCACACTTTTTTTTAAAGTTAGATTTTATTGGTACATTTTAGATATACATGATGATCACATTCATCATAATTTGTACCTGTATGATATAACTTGTTTTTTTTCCCCATTCCCCTACCCTGTCTTCAACTCCTCCTCCTATCCCCATTTAAAAATCTTTGCTTTCATGTTTTCCTTCTTTTCTCTCTCTTTTTTTATTTTTCCCCTTCTTCTCTTCCTTGTTCCCCTCCCCATTTGGACATTTTCCTGCTGTTTCACAATACCTATTATACATTTTGGTCCTTATTTACACTTCTGGTTTTTCACACCAGAGAAACAGTGCGGTATTTATACATGTGTATGTGATTTATTTCACTTTAGAATATGGACTTAAGGTGCATCCACTTTCCTAGAAATGTCTTGAGTGTATCCTTTATGGCAGAGTGGTACTCCTTTATATTGTCCATTCACCAGTTGATGGGCACTTGGGTTGTTTCCAACACTGGCTACTACAAACTGTGCTGCTGTAAGCATCGGTGTCCATGTATTGCTGTGGTATGATGCTTTTATTCTTTTGGGAAGGTACCCAGGAGCAGAATGGCTGGGTCAAATGGAACCTCTAGTCCTAACATTTTCAGAAATCTCCACACTGATTTCCACAGTGGTTGTACCAGCCTACCCATCCACCAGCAGTGGAGAAGAGTTCCTTTCCCCGCATACCCCCTCCAGCACTTGTTATTGCTTGATTTCTTGATAATACCATTCTTTCCAGGGTGAGGTGGAATCTCAGTGTTATTTTAATTTGCGTCTCTTGAATGGCAAGTGATTTTGAACATTTTTTCGTTTATTTATTTGCTGTTTGTATTTCTTTTGATAAGTGTGTATTCATTTCAGATGCCCATTTTTGGATTGGGTCTTTAAATTTGGGAAGTCTGATTTTTTTTGTGTGTGTGTTCTTTATATGTTCTTGATAATAATTCTTTGCTTTAGGAAAAGCTTTCAAACTTTTTTTCCCCCACACTGGGTCGTCTCTTCACTCTTTTGGTGGTTTCTTTTGCTATGCAGAAGCTTTTTAATAAGATGAGGTCCTATTTGTTGATTCTTTGTGATAGTTCCTGTGCGATCGGGGTTTTATTCATAAAGTCTTTGCCTACACCAGTGTCTTTAAGGGTTTTACCTATCTTCCAGCAGATTTAATGTTTCTGTTTTAATATTTAGATCTTTGATCCATTTTGACGGTAGTTTAGTGTATAGTGAAAGATATGGGTCCAGTTTTAATCTTTGGCATGTGCAAAGTCAGTTTTTCCAACACCATTTATTAAAGAGCCTATCTTTCTTCCAGTGAATGTGTTTGGTACCTTTGTCAAAGATAAAATGGCTAAGTATGTGTGGAGTTGTTTTTGTATATTCTAATCTGTTCCATTGATCCTGCTTTTTTTTGCTAGTACCACACTGTTTTTATCACAGTAACTTTGTAGCATAATTTCAGGTTGAGGATTGTGATGCCCCCTGCCTTGCCTTCATGGACCAGAATTGTCTTTCCTGTTCTAGCTCATTTCTGATTACAAGTGAATTTTAGGATTGTTTTCTCTAGTTCTGTGAGATATGCTGTTGGGATTTTGATCAGAATTGCATTAAATCTGTATAACAGTTTTGGAAGTGTGGTCATTATCTCTGTATTGGTCTTTCTACCCAAGAGCAAAGGATATCTTTCCATTTTCTGGTATCCTTTTCAGTCTCCTTTTTCGGAGCACTGTAATTTTCAATTTAGAGGTCTTTTACTTCCTTTGTTAGATTGAGGTAATTCAATTTTTTAGATGCTATTGTGAAAGGTGTTGCTTCCCTAATTTCTGTCTCTGAGTTTGTTATTCGTGTACAGGAAGGCTATTGATTTTTGAGTGTTGACTTTATATGAAGCTATGCTATTGAATTTGCTTATGAAATCTAGCTGTCTTTTGGCGGAGTTTTTGGGGTCTTCTATGTAGAGTATCTTGTCATTTGTGAATAATGATAATTTAACTTCTTCCTTTCCTGTTTTTTTTTTTTTTTTTTGGTACAGGGGATCGAACTCACAACGTCACTAAATCCCCAGCCCTATTTTTTGAGACAGGTTCTCACTGTGCAGTTCAGACTGGCCTTGAACTCACTTTGTAGCCCCAGGCTGGTCTCGAACTTGCAGTGATCCTCCTGTCTCAGCCTCCCAAGTGCTGGGATTACAGATGTGCACCATCATGCCTGACTCTTCCTTTCCTGTTGTTATTTCTTTTATTTCTTTCCATTTTTTTGTGGTTATTTTATTTATTTTTTTATTTTTATTTTAAAGAGAATAAAACCAAGCCCCCCCCAAAAACAAAAACAACAACAAAACAGCAACAGAGTAAAGCCAATCAAAACAAACCAGTGTAAGTGACATAGGACTTCAAGACAATAGGAAATCAACATTGTTTATCATAATGCCTCTTGTTGTCTTCAAAATAGCTGCAAATACCTTAAGACATAGTAAAAATCAAACAAAACAGAACAGAATAGAACCAATAAAAACAAAACAATGAATTCAATAAAGGACTCAAATCAAGATAATAGTAAATCCAGAATGGCTACTATAATGCATCTTGTTATCTTTGAAATAGCTGCCCATGCCTTCAGATATAATAAAATCAAACAAGACGAAATGGAATAAACCACAACCCAACAAAACAATGAAAATGATACCAGACTTCAAAACAAGATGATAGGGAATTAATAATGGCCAACACCTTCAAAAGGAGATCCCCATAGATGCTACATTGCATACTGTTATCCTCTGAATAGAGATGATCAGAGTACTGGCTTTAGGTCTACAAAGTCAGTGAATCAGTAAACACTATAAGCATTAAGTTGTATTTTACCTCCATAGCTATCATCACAGCTTATGTTTCTCTGGATCAGCTAGTTGCTTATGGTGGGGGGTGTGGGTGTGGGTGGTGGCTCTTCTTGTTTTTCAGCCTGTGCACTAGAAGATGCTGGATTCTGGCTTGTCCCCCTGCAGCCTGTGCATGGTGCCAGTTCGCATGGAGAGCTTGCTGCTTGGTGACTTCTTGTTCTCTTCCCCCACAGTCCACAAATGGTGCTGACTCACGGGAGAAGGCTGCTGTCTGACTGTTCCCCCAGTGGCTTGCACATGGCACCGATTTGCAGGGAGGGCTTACTTCTTGGTGACTTCTTGTTCTCTTCCCCTGCAGTCTCTATTTGTTTCTCTTGTCTAATTGCTAAAGTTTGCAGAACTATGTTGAGTAAGAGGGAGGTGGTAGACATTCTTGTCTTGTTCCTGTGAAAGTTTTTGGTTTTTGCCCATTTAATATGTATGATGTTGGCTGTTGGGTTTTATCAGATTGGGAAAAAGACCATCTATTGGTCTTTTTCCCAATCTGATACCAATTTTCTGTAGTTCTTGTTTTTTAATCATGAATGGGTATTGGACTTTGTGAAAAGCTTTTTCTGCATCTATGAGATGATCATATGGTTTTGACCCTTGGCTCTGTTAATATGGAGTATTATATTTATTGATTTATGTATGTTGAACCATCCCTGCATCCTGGGATGAGTCCTTCTTGGTCATGATGTATAATCTTCTTCATGATTTACTGCATTCTGTTTGCCATTATCTTAGTGAGGATTTTTGCATCTATGTTCTATAGAGATTGGCTTGTAGTTCTCTTTCTTGGTTGGGTCCTTTCCTGGTTTTGGTATCAGGGTAATGCTTGCATTCAGGAATGAATTTGGGAGTATTGCTTGCCTTTCAATTTCATTAAAGAGTTTGAGAAGTAATGATGTTAGATCTTCTCTAAATTTCTTGTGGAATTCAGCAGTGAATCTGTCAGAGCCTGGGTTTTTCTTTGTTGGTAGGTTTTTAATTCTGTCTTCGATTT
>RJWM01048982.1:0-11287 GCA_004363535.1 Dasyprocta punctata
GTTTTTGGTTCAATCCTACTACATCTGTTGGAATGGTCAGCTAATTTGAAGATAGCAAGGTATGTTATAGTAGCTATTGTACTCATATTATTGGTCTTCGAAGTTCTGTACCACTCCTACTGCTTTGTTTTGATTGACTTCATTTGTTACATTCTGTTATATTTTACTATCTTTAAAATAAAAAAAAAATTTAAAAAAAGAAATAAAAAGGGCAAAATCATCACAGACCATGTGGAAATACAAATCATCAATACTTACTTCAAAAAACTTTACTCCCATAGCTTTGATAACACAGAAGAAATGGACAGATTCCTAGAAATATATGAATTACCAACATTGAAGCAAGAAGATTAAAACTGCTGAATAACCCAATTTCAGTTTATGAAATTGAAAAGGTAATTAGAATCTTACCAATGAAGAAAAGCCCGTGTTCTGAGGGATTCACAGCTGAACTGCACAAGAAATTCAAGGAAGATTTAATGCCAACACTCCTCAAACTCTTCGATGATATTGAAAGGGAAGCAATTCTTAAAACATTCCTGGAGGCAAGCATCACCATACTACCAAAACCAGAGAAAGACCCAACCAAAAAGGAAACTACAGGCCAATCTTCCTAATGAACATAGATGCAAAAATCCTCAACAAATTAATGGCAAACAGAATGCAGTCAGTTAATGAAGAAGATTATACACCATAACCAAGTGGAATTCATCCTGGGAATGGAGAGATGGTTCAACATAGGCAAATCAATAAGCATAATACAGCATATCAATATAGCCAAAGATAAGAATCACATGACCATATCAATAGCTGCAGAAAAAGCTTTTGATAAAGTCCAACACTCATTCTTGATAAGAACCCTATGGAAAATTGGATTAGATGGTTTTAACCTCAATCTGATAAAAGCCATCTATGACAAACCAACAGCCAGAATCATATTAAATGGTTAAAAACTGAAAGCTTTCACCCTAAAATCAGGAACAAGACAAGGCTGACCACTATCACCATTCTTATTCTATGTGGTGCTGGAAACATGAGCCAAAGCAAGTAGACAAGACAGAGAAATGAAAGGAATAAGGATAGGAAAGGAAGAAGTTAAATTATCATTATTTGCAGATGACATGATACTCTATATAGAAGACCTGAAAAACTCCATTGAAAGACTTCTAGATGTAATAACCAAATTCAGTAATGTAGCTGGATACAAAGTCAGCACTCCAAAATCAATGGCATTCCTATACACAAACAACATACTCACTGAGAAATAAGATAAGTCACATTCATCACAATGGCATACAAAAAATGAAATACTTAAGAATACTTAAGAATCAATCTAACAAATGAAGTAAAAGATCTATTCAGTGAAAATTACATTACTCTGAAAAAAGAAATTGAACAGGATCTCAGAAAATGGAAGACATTCCTTGTTCATGGATAGGAAGAATAAACATTGTGAAAATGGCCATTCTCCCAAAATTATTATACAGATTTAATGCAATTCCAATCAAAATATCATTAGCATACCTCACAGATCTAGAGAAATCATTCCTGAAATTCATCTGGAACCAGAAGTGATGTAGAATAGCGAAGGCAATTCTGGGCAAAAAGGCATGGCAGGAGGCATCACAATCCCTGATCTGAAGTTATACTACAAAGCTACTGTGATAAAATCAGCATGGTACTGGAATCAAAACAGACCTGAAGATCAATGGAACAGATTAGAAGATACAACCACAATCACAAACACACTCAGCCATCTTTATCTTTGACAAAGATGCCAAACATGTTCACTGGAAGAAAGATAACATTTTTAACAAGTGGTGCTGGAAAAACTGGCTTTCCATATATCAAAAACTAAAACTAGACCCATGCCTATCACCATGCACTATACTAAAGTCAAAATGGATCAGAGATCTAAATATTAAAACAGAAACACTAAATCTGCTGGAAGACAAAGTAGGTAGAAATCTTGAAGACATAGGGGTATGTAGAGAATTTATGAACAAAAATCAAACTGCAGGGAAAATACTTGCCAGAATCAACAACTGGGATCTTGTCTTATTAAAGCATTTTTGCTTGTCAAAAGAAATCTCTATCAGAGCAAAAAGAAAACCCACAAATTGAGCAAAAAAATCTTAGCCACCTCTGCCTCAGACAAAGGACTTCTAACTAGAACATACAAAGAATTAAAAAAAAAATCAGACCCCCAAAATTCAAAGACGAAATCCAAAAATGGGCATCTGAGATGAATATGCACTTTTCAGCTAAAGAGATACAAATGGCAAATAAATACATGTAAAAATGTTCAGCATCATTCGTCATTAGAGAAATGGAAATTAAAGCAAAACTGAGATCCCATCTCACTCTAGAAAGAGTGGCCAGGATCAAGAAAACCACGAATAACAAATGCTGGAGAGGCTGTGGGGAAAAAGAAACCCTTCTGCACTCTTGGTGGGAGTGTAGACTGGTGAATCCACTTTGGTAATCAATGTGGAGGTTCCTCAAAAATTTGGGGTTGGAATTCCCATTTACCAAGCTACTCTGCTTCTGGGCATATTCCCAGAATTGACAACGTCATACCACAGTGATATATGTGCACCCATGTTTATAGCAGCACAATTTGTAATAGCTAGATCTTAGAAAAAACCAAAATGCCCATCGACTGAGGAATGGATAAAAAAGATGTGGCATTTTTATACAATGGAGTGCTACTCAGCTATAAAGAAAGATTACACTGAGGCTTTTATAGGTAAATGGATGTTACTTGAGACCATACTCATTAGTGAAATAAATCAAACTCACATGTGTCAATACCATATTGTCTCCTTAGTGTAAGAAACTGAAATCAGAAATAAGATATAAAACCTTCAAAAAATATTGTGAAAGGGTAAGAAACTCCTCAAAGAGGAAAAAATAACTCAGATAGGGTAAAGGAGAAAAGAAAGAAGGGAAAAGAAAAAACAAATAAATTTGTATATATACACTTAATGTAGCTAAGATTATTATACTACTAAGTCTATTAGTTCCTGGAACAAAACAGTTAATATTTGTGGGATGTGATCAATTTTTCTTGTCTGTATCTGGTAATTTGAGTAACACTTTTGAAGATAACTATGCAAAACAACAAACTTTGTTTTGTTCCTATCACCTTATTTTGAAAGCATATATTGTTATTGTTTAGGGCTGTTTGTTATTGTTAGTTATTTGACTCTTGTTTTCCTTGTCTTTTGTTTTGTTTCATTTTTTCCTCTAATACAGAAAGGGTAGATATACATGTATAGACCTATATATGCCTAGAACTTCTTCTAAAGAGCTTACAAAATTGAATTTTTTATGTGTGATGGTAAAAACAGTTACAATGAAGAAAATGAGATATTGTGATAGCCATTGCTGATTTTGTATCATCTTGTTTTGAAGCCCAATAATGCTTTTATTCTTTGTTTATTCTTGGTTTTAGTCTGTTTTCTATTATTTGATTTCAATATATTTGAAGGTATGGACAGCTATTTTGAAGAAAACAAGAGACATTATGGCAGCCATTATTGATTTCCTGTCATATGGTTTTGAAGGTCCTGAAGGCCCTCATCCTTTTGTTTTGATTGGTTTTATACTGTTTTGTCTTGTTTTGTTTTAATTTATTGTGTGTGAAGATATGGACAACTATTTCAAAGAATACAAGGGACATTATGGTAGCCACTATTGATTTCCTGTTTTCTTATTTTGAAAATCTGTGTTACTTGAATTGTTATGTTTTGATCTGCTTTGTTCTCTTTTGTTTCTTTCATTTTATTTTTTTAAATAAAAACAATTTTAAAGATGACTATTGCTTTTGCCTCTCATTTAGAATTTCATAGAAATGTGACATTGCACTGTCTTTAAACTGATTCACTATCATGCACTGCTACAGTCTTACTTGGGTGGTGCTCATCTACATAATTTTGTAGTGTTACCTACATTTTACAAATCTCTCTAATGTCATTTCAAGTGAGGAAATCCTATGCCTTTTCTCCTCTTCCTCCACTGACAATATCTCTTTCATAAACTTGCTGTTTAAAGAGGATCACCCACAATTACAAAGACAGAAGGAGACAGACAGACAGACAGAGACTGACAGAGAGAAACAGAGACAGAGACAGAAACAGAGACAGAGAAGGGACATTAGCTCAGTAGTGATCATGTGATATTTGGCATCATTACTGCTCATTACAAGAAATTATTTTTATCAAGTTAAAATATATTCAAATTGTTTGCTTGCTTGTCTTGCAGAACACTCACAGACCAAGTTAGTCACAATCCAGTTTTATAGTACTTAGGAATTAACCTTTCCAAGAAGTGAGGGACCTCACAGGAAAAACTATATTACTCTGAACAGAGAGACCAAAAAGAATAGACTAAATTCTTTAATGAACATTGATGCAAAAATCTTAAAAAAACATATTATCTAATAGAATCCAACATATCATCAAAAAGATAATATGTCATGAATAAGTAGGTTTCATCCCAGAAATGCAACGATAATTCAACACATGCAAATCAATCAATATAATACACTACATAAACAGAAGCAAGGATGACAACCTCATAATCATACCAAAAGATCCAGAAAAGACTTTTGACAAAACCCAACACTCCATTTTGTTAAGAACACTGAATAAAATAGGCACAGATGGATCATACATGAATTTCATAAAGTCTACAAACCAATGGTTAATATCATATTGAATGGAAAAAAACGAAAATGTATTCCTTCTAACATCTCGTACAAGGATGCCCATTATTATTTCTATCCAACATAGTAATTGAAACACTATTCAGAGCAATCAGGCAACAGGAAAAAAAAGTAAAAGGGGTATGTATGAACAAGGAAAAATTCAAATTTATTATTATGATACTCTACACAGAAGACCAAATTACTGCAACAAAGACACACTCAGAATTAATAACCAAGCTCACTAGCTGCACAGAGGATTGAGCTCTACCCAGCCCAGCTCTCAGCGCAATCCATCAGTGGAACACCCAGCCAGCCTCGCAGGACAGAGGTACTGAGTCCAGTCCAGCCCAGCCCAGGGCCCCAGAGCTGCTCATCAGGGAGCGGCCAGCATAGCTGCAGGCCTTAGAGAACTTGAGCTCTGCCCATCAGAGCACAAGGCGCGAGCTCCATTGTTCAGGGGTGAGGCCGCGCTGCAGGTCCTAGAGGTTGCAAACCCCACCCAACCAGTAGCAAGGCCCCAGAACTATACACCTGGGACTGGCCCAGGCATGCCCCGTGCACCAGAGGTTCTGAACTTCTCGCAGCCAGATGCAAGGTCCTGGTGGTGCCACACTCTAGGATGCACTCTGCCTAGCCGGCTGGGTCCCAGAGATTCTGACCCCCACCCAGTAAGGCAGAGGGTCTAGAAACAGCTCCAGGAGTGTGCCCTCACTAGCTGCACAGAGGATCAAGCTCTACCCAGCCCAGATTTCAGCTCAATGCATCAGGGCAATGCCCTGCAAGCTTCACATGACACAGAGGTACTGAGCCGAGCCCAGCCCAGAGCCCCAGAGCTGATCATCAGGGAGCAGCCAACATAGCTGCAGGGCCTTAGAGAACTTCAGCTGTGCCCACTAGAAAACAAGGCACAGCTCCATTGTTCAGGGATGGGGGCACCTGCAGGTCCTAGAGGTTGCGAATCCCACCAAACCAGGAGCAAGGCCCCCACACTATATGCCTGGGAATCGCCTAGGCTTGCCCCATGCTCCAGAAGCTCTGAACTTCTTGCAGCCAGATGCAAGATCCTGGTGGTGCCACACTCTGGGATGCGCTCTGCCTAGCAGCATGGGTCCCAGAGATGTTGACCCCCTCCCAGTAAGGCAGTGTCAAGCAACACACTCCGGGAGTGCATCTCTGCTAGCCACCTGGGTTGCAGGGGTTCTGAACGCTACACAGCCAGGTTGTATGCCCCAGCAACAAGCTCCAGGGGATTGACTCTGCTAGCTACAGGGAGGATACAAACATCGTCCAACATAGCATCCCAGAGGAACACAACAAAGTAAATCAGGGGAACACACAGCCAGCCTCACAGACCACAAAAAACAAGGATCCAACACCATATCTGGGGGTGTACCCCAGGTACCCACAGGGATATTAGAGGATAGAAGCTCTAACCAGCAGAGTGTTCCACTGCAATTCATTGGGAAGCTGCCTGACCAGCCACACAGGTCCCAGAAGAAAATGACAATACAAAACAGAAAGAGACAGTCTCAATCCCCCAGCCCACTGAGGACAAATCCAAGAGATACTGAAATGGAAAACACCGGGAGTCACAAAACTGAAATTTCTTTTTTTTAAATTTTTTTTATTTTTTTATTTTAGCGAAAAAAAACAGAAAAAAGACATATAAAACAAAAACAACAAGCAAAAGAGACAAACAAACGACTAGAGTAAATACACTACAGTAATATTGCAGGTTTACAAAATTGGATGATAGAAACTTGACAATGCTTGCAATATTGCATATCATTATCTTTAAAATGGTTATTTACATTAACAGATATAGACATATAAAATTAATCTAATCATTAGTATTAATTGTTCTTCTCAATAAGGAATAGATTCAACAGTGTGATCATTTTAGTTATCTTACATATACATATATACAGGTTTATATGTTTTCCTCTTCCCTTTTCTCTTTTTGCCTTTTCCCTTCCCAGTTACTTTTGCTCTTTCAGCTGTTTTTTACCCTTACGTAGTATTTATTATACATTTTGGAGCATATACACTTTTCCGTTTCTTACACTAGGGAAACAATAGGGTATTTACACATCTGGGTTTGATTTATCTCACTTACGAGTATGGTCTCAAGTCGTGACCATTTACTTACAAAAGTCTCAATGCAATCTTTCTTAATAGCTGAGTACTACACCATTGTATAAAAATACCACATCTTTTTTATCCATTCTTTGATTGATGGGCACTTGGGTTGTTTCCAAGATCTGGCTATTACAAATTGGGTTGCTATAAACATAGGTGCACAGATATCACTGTGGTATGATGTTTTCAATTCTGGGAAAATGCCCAGAAGAGGGATAGCTGGGTTGAATGGGATCTCTAATCCTAGCTTCTTGAGGAATCTCCACACCGACTTCCATAGTGGCTGCACCAGTCTACACTCCCACCAACAGTGGACAAGAGTTCCTTCTACCCCACAGCCCCTCCAGCATTTGTTGTCGGTTGATTTTTTAATCTTAACCATTCTTTCTGGAGTGAGATGGAATCTCAGCGTTGTTTTAATTTGCATTTCCCAGATCACCATTCATGTTGAACATTTTTTCATATATTTATTTGTCATTTGTATTTCTCTCTCTGAGAAGTGTGTATGCATCTCAGATGCCCATTTTTGGATTGGGTTCTTGAATTTTGGGGGCCTGATTCCTTTAATTCTTCATATGTTTCAGATAGAAGTCCTTTGTCTGATGGACAATTGGCTAAGATATTTTCCCACTTTGTGGGTTTTCTTTACACTCGGTTGGAGATTTCCTTTGACATGCAAAAACTTTTTAGTAGGATGAGATCCCACGTGTTGATTCTGGGAAGTGATTCCTGTGCTATCTGATTTTTGTTCATGAACTCTCTGCCTACTCCTATGTCATCGAGATTTTTACCTACTCTGTCTTCTAGTAAGTTTAGTGTCTCTGTTTTTATATTCAGATCTTTGATCCATTTTGACTTTACCTTAGTGCATGGTGATAGACATGGATCTAGTTTTAGTTTACGGCATATAAAGAGTCAGTTTCTCCAGCACCATTTGTTAAAGAGGCTGTCTTTCTTCCAATGTACATATTTGGCCCCTTTGTCAAAGATGAGGTGGCTGAGTGTGTTTGTAGTTGTGGCTGTATCTTCTAATCTATTCCATTGATCTTCAGGTCTGTTTTGATTCCAGTACGATGCTGATTTTATCACAGTAGCTTTGTAGTGTAGTTTCAAGTCAGGGATTGTGATGCCTCCTGCCTTCCCTTTGTTGCCCAGAACTGCCTTTGCTATTCTAGGTTTTTTCTGGTTCCAGATAAATTTCAGGAATGCTTTCTCTAGCTCTGTGAGGTAGGCAAGTGGTATTTTGATTGGGATTGCATTGAATCTGTATAATAATTTTGGGAGAATGGCCATTTTCACGATGTTTACTCTTCCTATCCATTAACAGGGAATACCTTTCCATTTTCTGAAATCCTCTTCGATTTCCTTCTTTAGAGTAATGTAATTTTCACTGTATAGATCTTTTACTTCCTTTGTTAGATTGATTCCAAAGTATTTCATTTTTTTGGATGTTATAGTGAAGGGTGTGGTTTCATTTATTTCTCTGTCAGTGACTTTGTTGTTTGTGTACAGGAATGCTATTGATTTTTGAGTGTTCACCTTGTATCCAGCTACATTAGTAAATTGAGTTATTACTTCTAAAAGTCTTCTAATGGATTTTTGGGGGTCTTCTATGTAGAGTATCATATCGTCTGCAAATAATGATAATTTCACTTCTTCCTTTCCTATCCTTATTCCCTTTATTTCTTTCCCTTTTCTAATTGCTCTGGCTAATACTTCCAGAACTATATTGAATAGGAGTGGTGATAATGGACATCCTTGTCTTGTTCCTGATTTTAGGTTGAAAGGTTTCACTTTTTCTCCCTTTAGTAAGATGTAGGCTGTTGGTTTATGATATATGGATTTGATCAGGTTGAGGTAGAGACCATCTATTCCGATTTTCTGTAGGGTTTTTATCATGAATGAGTGTTGGATTTTGTCAAAAGCTTTTTCTGCATCTATTGAGATGATCCTGTGGTTCTTGTCCTTGGCCCTGTTGATATGGTGTATTACATGTATTGATTTCCGTATGTTGAACAATCCCTGCATTCCTGGGATGAATCCCACTTGATTGTGGTGTATAATCTTTCTGATAACTTGCTGTATTCTATTTGCCAGAATTTTATTGAGGATTTGTGCATCTATGTTCATTAGGGAGGTTGGCCTGTAATTTTCTTTTTTGGTTGGGTCTTTCTCTGGTTTTGGTATTAGGGCAATACTTGTTTCCAGGAATGAGTTAAGGAGACTTGCTTCCCTTTTGATTTCATCGAAGAGTTTGAGGAGTGTTGGCATTAAGTCTTCCCTGAATTTCTTACACAATTCAGCAGTGAATCCATTAGGGCCCGGGCTTTTCTTTGTTGGTAGGGTCTTAATCATACTTTCAATTTCATTAGCTGAAATTGGCTTATTCAGCCCCTTCACGTCTTCTTGATTGAGCTTTGGGAGTTCATAGGTTTTTAGGAATCTGTCCATTTCTTCTGTCTTATCAAATCTATGTGAGTAAAGGTTTCGAAGTAGGTGTTGATGATCTTCTGTATTTCCACCAGGTCTGTAGTGATTTCACTGTTTTCAGTTCTTACTGCATGAATCTGAGTTTTTTCTTTCCTCTTTTTCATAAAGTTGGCTAGGGGTTTATCAATTTTATTTACTCTTTCAAAGAACCAACTCTTTGATTCATTGATTCTTTGTATTGTTTTCTTTGTTTCAATTGCATTAATTTCTGCTCTAATCTTAATAATTTCTTCCCTTCTTTGGGCTTTTGACTTGACTTACTCTTCTTTTTCTAGAAGCTTGAGGTGCAGCATTAGGTTGTTTGTGTGTGTTCTTTCCATTTTTCTGATATGAGAGTTTAGTGCTATAAATTTCCCTCTGAGGACTGCCTTCATTGTATCCCACAGGTTCCGGTAATTTGTATTTGCATTTTCATTCAATTGTAGATATTGCTTAATTTCTTCTTTAACTTCTTCTGTGATCCATGGGTGTTATTTAATTTTCATGTGTTTATGCGGCTATTGTAGGATTTTTTGTTATTCATTTCCAATTTTACTGCACTGTGGTCAGATAATGTGAATGTAATTATTTCAGTTCGTTTGTGTTTACTTAAGCTTGCTTAGTGGACCAGTATATGATCTATTTTAGAGAATGACCCATGTGCAGCTTAGAAGAATGTGTATTCTGATGTTAATGGGTGGAATACTCGGTATACATCTACTAGGTCCATTTGTTCACAAGCTTGATTCAGTTCTGCTATTTCTTTGCTGACTTTTTGGTTGATCTATTTCTCTGTGACAATGGGGTGTTAAGGTCCCCTGTTATAACTGTATTATTGTTTATTTGGTTTTTCATGTCTATTAAGAAGGGTCTTATATAGTTGGGTGCTCCCATATTCGGTGCATATATATTTATGATTGTAATCTCTTCCTCTTGAAGTTTTCCCCTAACAAGTATGTAGTGACCTTCTTTATCTCTTTTGATCATTTTTGGTTTGAAGTTTGCATTGTCTGCAAACATAATAGCTACCCCTGCTTTTTTCTGGGTTCCTGTTGCATGGAGTATTGTTTTCCAGTCTTTGAGTTTTAGTCTGTGGATTTCCTTTTGAGTGAAATGTGTTTCTTGTACACAGCATATTGTTGGATTTTGTTTCTTAAGCCACTCTGCTAGTCTGTTTCTTTTTATTGGTGAGTTGAGACCATTTACATTGATTGATATAACTGATACGTACCAGCTCATCCCTGTCATGATATCTTTCTATTGTTGGTTTCCTACATTTTCTGTTTAATTACTTGCCCTGCTTAGTGGTTTCCTTCTGTTGCTGTTGTTAAAATTGTGGCTATTTTTGTCTCTTCCTAGAGTGTCTTTCAGTACTCTCTGTAGTGTTGGTTTGGTGGCCAGAAATTTCTTCAATCCTTCTTTGTCATGAAGGTATCTATTTCTCCATCAATTTTTAAGGAAAGTTTTGCAGGGTACATCAATCTGGGTTGAAAGTTGTTTTCTTTCAGGGTTTGAAATACTTCACTCCAAGCTCTTCTTAACTTAAAGGTCTGTGTTGAGAAGTCTGCCTTGATTCTGATAGACTTTCCTTCATAGGTGATCTGTTTTTCTCTGACAGCTTTTAGTATTTTGTTCTTGTGCTGTATTTCTGATACCCTTATTATTATATGTCTGGGTGAGGATTTATTTTGGTTGTGGTTAATTGGGGTTCTGTATGCCTCAGTTACCAGTATTTCAGATTCTCTTCCCATGTTTGGAAAGTTTTCTCTTATTATTTCTGTGAATAGTCTTCACAGGTCATTAGTATTGACCCCTGCTTTTTCATTTATGCCTATTAATCTTATGTTATTTCTCTTGGCATCGTCTTGCAGCTGTTGAATTGTTGTTTCTTGGTTCCTTACTATTTTTAGGAGATCTTTTCTTTCGTGGCCATGATCTCCCATGCTGTCTTCAAGATCTGAGATTCTA
>RJWM01048983.1:0-11371 GCA_004363535.1 Dasyprocta punctata
TTTGGCATTGAGTTATTTATATCTTCTAGATATTAATCACCTGTCAGAATATTAGCATGTTGGATTTTGTCGAAAGCTTTTTCTGCATCTATTGAGATGATCATGGGAATCTTCTCCTTGGCTCTGTTGATAGGGTGTATTACGCTTATTAATTAGCATATGTCGAACCACCCCCACATTCCTGGGATGAATCCCACTTAATCATGGTGTGTAACCTTCTTGATGACTTGTTACATTCTATTTGCTGGTATTATATTGAGGATTTTTGCATCTGTGTTCAGTAAAGAGATTGGTCTGTAATTTTCTTTTTGGTTGGGTCTTTCTCTGGTTTTGCTGTTAGGGAAATACTTGTTTCCAGAAATGAGTTAGGGAGACTTGCTTCCCTTTCAATTTCATTGAAGAGTTTGTAGAGTATTGGCATTAAATCTTCCCTAAATTTCTTGTAAAATTCAGCTGTTGATCCTTCAGGACCTGGACTTTTCTTTGTTGGTAAGGTGATAATTTTATTTTCAATTTCATTAGCTGAAATTGAGTCATTCAGCAGTTTTATATCATCTTTATTCAACTTTAGCAACTCATATGTTTGTAGTAATCTGTCAATTTTTCTGTGTTATCAAACCTATGAAAGTAAAGTTTTTCAAAGTAGGTATTGATGAACTTCTGCATTTCCAGAGTCTGTAGTGATTTCACCCTTTTCATTTCTTATTGCATGGATTTGAGTTTTTTCTTTCATCTTTTTGAGAAGGTTGGCTAGGGGTTATCAATTTTATTTATTCTTTCAAAGAACTAACTCTTTGATTCATTAATTCTTTGTATTATTTTCTTAGTTTTGAATTCATTTATTCTGCTTGGATCTTTATAATTTCCTCCCTTCTTTGGGCTTTGGGCTTGACTTGCTCTTCTTCTTGAAGTTTGAGGTGCAGCATTAGGTTATTTCTTTCTGTTTGTTCCACTTTCCTGATATGGGAGTTTATTGCTATAAATTTACCTCTGAGGTTCTGGTCATTCGTATTTGCATTTTTGTTCAATTGAAGATATTGTTTAATTTCTTCTTCAATTTCTTCTGTGACCCACTGGTTGTATAGGAGATTATTATTTAATGTTCATGTGATTATGGGGTTCTTGTGGGGTTTTTTCTCATTAATTTCCAATACTATTGCACTGTGGCCAGATAATATGCATGGAATTATTTCAAATCCTTTGCATTTATTTAAGTATGGTCTGTGTGCTAGTATATGATCTATTTTAGAGAATGACCCATGTGCAGCTGAGAAGAATTTCTATTCTGATGTTGTTAGGTGTAACAGTTGGTGCACATCTACCAGGTCCATTTGTTCACAAGTTTGATTCAGTTCTGGTACTTTTTGGCTGGGTTTTTGTTTGATTGATCTGTCTCTTTGTGACAATGGGGTGTGAAGATCCCCTGTTATAACTGTGTTATGGTTTATTTGATGTTTCAAGTCTAATAAGATTTGTCTTACATACTTGGGTGCTCCCATATTTGGCACATATATATTTATGATTGTAATCTCTTCCTCTTCAAGTTTTCCCATATCAAGCATGTAGTGACCTTCTTTATCTCTTTTGATCATTCTTGGTTCGAAGCTCACACTGTCTGCAAACGAAATAGCTACCCCTCTTTCTTCTGCATTCCTATTGCATAGAGTATTGTTTTCCATCCTTTGACTTTTATTGTATGAATTTCCTTTTGAGTTAAATGTGTTTCTTGTACACAGGATATTGTTATACTTTGTTGGTTAATCCACTCTGCCAGTCTGTTTCATTTTATTGGTGAGTTGAGGTCGTTTGCATTGATGGATATAATGGATAGGTACTGACTTATCACTGTCACGTTGTCTTTCCATGTTGGTTTTCTACTTTTTCTGTTTAAGTGTTTGCCCTGCTTAGTGCTTTCCTCCTGCTGTTGTCCTTGGGATTGTAGTTATCTTTGTTTCTTTCTAGAGTGTCTTTCAGTACACTTAGTAGTGTTGTTTTGGTGATCATGAATTTCTTCAGCTGTTCTTTGTTGTGGAAGTATCTTATTTCTCCATCAATTTTCAAAGATAGTATTGCAGGGTACATCTGTCTGGGTTGAAAGTAGTTTTCTTTCAGGACCTGAAATATTTCACTCCAAGCTCTTCTTGATGTGAAGGCTTGTGTTGAGAAGTCTGCTGTGATATTGATAGGCATTCCTTCCTAGCTGATCTGTTTCTTTTCTCTGACACCTATTAGTATTTTGTTCTTGCACTGAATTTCTGATATGCTAATTTTTTATTGAAGCAGAAAAAAAGACATATATAAAAAAGACAAAAAACAAAACAGACAAACAAATGAGTAGAGTAAATGCACAACAGTAACATTACAGGTTTACAAAACAGGATGATAGAAACTTGACAATGGTTGCAATATTGTGCATCCTTATCTTCAAAATGGTTGTTTACATTAACAGATATAGACATCTAAAATTGATCTAATCATATCAGTATTAATTGTTCTTTCTCAATAACAAATACATTCAACAGTGTGTTCATTTTAGTTATCCTACATATACATATGTACAGATTTGTATCTTTTCCTTTTCCCTTCCCTCTTTCCCCCTTTTCCCTTCCCAGTTACTTTTGCTCTTCGAGCAGTTTTTTACCCTTCCATAGTATTTATTATACATTTTGGATCATATATACTTTTTCAGTTTCTTACACTAGGGAGACAATACGGTATTTACACATGTGGTTTGATTTATTGCACTTATGAGTATGGTCTCAAGTCGTGACCATTTACTAACAAGTCTCAATACAATCTTTCTTAATAGCTGAGTAGTACTCCATTGTATAAAAATACCATGTTTTTTATCCATTCTTTGATTGATGGGCACTTGGGTTGTTTCCAAGATCTGGTTATTACAAATTGGATTGCTATAAACATGGGTGCACAGATATCAATGTGGTACGAAGTTTTCAATTCTTCTGGGAAAATGCCCAGAAGTGGGATAGCTGGGTTGAATGGGATCTCTAATCCTAGCTTCTTGAGAAATCTCCACACTGACTTTCATAGTGGCTGCACCAGTCTACATTCCCACCAACAGTGGAGAAGAGTTCCTTTTTCCCCACAGCCCCTCCAGCATTTGTTGTTGCTTGATTTTGTAAACTTGGCCATTCTTTCTGGAGTGAAATGGAATCTCAGTGTTGTTTTAATTTGCATTTCTCGAAAGACCATTGATGTTGAACATTTTTTCATATATTTATTTGCCATTTGTATTTCTTTCTCTGAGAAGTGTGTATTCTTCTCAGATGCCCATTTTTGGATTGGGTCCTTGAATTTTAGGGGCCTGATTTCTTTTAATTCTTTATATGTTTTAGATAGAAGTCCTTTGTCAGATGGACAATTGGCTAAGATATTTTCCCAATTCGTGGGTTTTCTTTTTACTCTGTTGGAGATTTCCTTTGATATGCAAAAACTTTTTAATAAGATGAGATCCCAGTTTTTGATCCTGGGAAGTGTTTCCCATGCAATTTGATTTTTCTTCATGAACTCTCTGCCTACTCCTATGTCATCCAGATTTTTACCTACTCTGTCTTCTAGTAAGTTTAGTGTCTCTGTTTAATATTCAGATCTTTCATCCATTTTGACTTTATTTTAGTGCATGGTGATAGGCATGGATCTAGTTTTAATTTACAGCATATAGAAAGCCAGTTTTTCAGCACCAGTTGTTAAAGAGGCTATCTTTCTTCCAATGTTTATGTTTGGCCCATTTGTCAAAGATGAGGTGGCTTAGTGTGTTTGTAGTTGTGACTGCATCTTCTAATCTATTCCATTGATCTTCAGGTCTGTTTTGATTCCAGTACCATGCTGATTTTATCACAGTAGCTTTGTAGCATAGTTTCAAGTCGGGGATTGTGATGCCTCCTGCCTTGCCTTTGTTGCCCAGAATTGCCTTTGCTATTCTAGGTCTTTTCTGCCTCCAGATGAATTTCAGGAATGCTTTTTATAGCTCTGTGAGGTAGGCAAGTGGTATTTTGATTGGGATTGCATTATATCTGTATAACAATTTTGGGAGAATGGCAATTTTCACAATGTTTGTTCTTCCTATCCATGAGCAGGGAATGTCTTTCCATTTTCTGAAACCTTCTTCGATTTCCTTCTTTAGAGTAATGTAATTTTCACTGTATAGATCTTTTACTTTCCTTTGTTAGATTGATTCCTAAGTATTTCATTTTTTTTTGGATGTTATAGTGAAGGGTGTGGTTTCCCTTATTTCTCTATCAGTGATTTTGTTGTTTGTGTACAGGAATGCTTTTGATTTTTGAGTGTTGACCTTGCATCCAGCTACATTAGTGAATTTGATTATTACTTCTAGAAGTCTTCTAATGGATTTTTGGGGGTCTTCTATGTAGAGTATCATATCATCTGCAAATAATGAGAATTTCACTTCTTCCTTTCCTATCCTTATTCCCTTTATTTCTTTCTCTTTACTAATTGCTCTGGCTAATATTTCCAGAACTATATTGAATAGGAGTGGTGATAATGGACATCCTTGTCTTGTTCCTGATTTTAGGTTGAAAGTTTTCAGTTTTTCTCCATTTAGTAAGACATTGGCTGTTGGTTTATGATATATGGCTTTTATCAGGTAGAGGTAGCAAACATCTATTCCTAATTTCTGTAGGGTTTTATCATGAATGAGTGTTGGATTTTGTTGAAAGCTTTTTTGTTATCTATTGAGATGATCATGTGGTTCTTGTCCTTGGCCCTGTTGATATGGTGTATTACATGTATTGATTTGCATATGTTGAACCATCGCTGCATTCCTGGGATTAATCCCATTTGATAGTGGTGTATAATCTTTCTGATAACTTTCTATATTCTATTTGCCAGTATTTTACTGAGGATTTTTGCATCTATGCTCATGAGGGAGATTGGCCTGTAATTTTCTTTTTTGGTTGGGTCTTTCTCTGGTTTTGGCATTAGGGTAATACTTGTTTCCAGTAATGAGTTGAGGAGATTTACTTCACTTTCAATTTCATTGAAGAGTTTGAGGAGTGTTGGCTTTAAGTCTTCCCTGAATTTCTTATAGAATCCAGCAGTGAATCCATCAGGGCCCGGGCTTTTCTTTGTTGGTAGGGTCTTAATTACATTTTCAATTTCATTAGCTGAAATTGGGTTATTCAGCAGCTTTACATCTTCTTGACTCAGCTTTGGTAACTCATAGGTTTCTAGGAATCTGTCCATTTCTTCTGTGTTATCAAATCTATGTGAGTAAAGGTTTTTGAAGTGGGTGTTGATGATCTTCTGTATTTCCACCAGGTCTGTAATGATTTCACCCTTTGTATTTCTTATTGCGTGGATCTGAGTTTTTTCTTTCCTCTTCTTGATAAGGTTGGCTAGGGGTTTATCAATTTTATTTACTGTTTCAAAGAACCAACTCTTCGATTTATTAATTCTTTGCCTTGTTTTCTTAGTTTCAATTGCATTAATTTCTGCTCTAATCTTAATAATTTCCTTCCTTTTTGGGCTTTGGACTTAACTTGCTCTTCTTTTTCTAGAAGCTTGAGGTGCAGCATAAGGTTGTTTATGTGTGTTCTTTCCGTTTTTCTGATGTGGGTTTTTAGTGCTATAAATTTCCCTCTGAGGACTGCTTTCATTGTATCCCACAGGTTCCAGTAATTTGTATTTTCATTTTCATTCAATTGTAGATATTGTTTAATTTCTTTTTTAACCTCTTCTGTGACCCATTGGTTATTTTGGAGATTATTATTTAATTTCCATGTGTTTATGCGGTTCTTGTAGGTTTTTTTGTCATTCCTTTCCAATTTTACTGTGCTATGGTCAGATAATATGCATGGAATTATTTCAGTTCCTTTGCATTTACTTAAGCATGTTTTGTAGACCAGTATATGATCTATTTTAGAGAGTGACCCATGTGCAGCTGAGAAGAATGTGCATTCTGATGTTGATGGGTGGAATACTTGGTGCACATCTACTAGGTCCATTTGTTCACACGTTTGATTCAGTTCTGATATTGCTTTGCTGATTTTTTGTTTGGTTGATCTGTCTCTCTGTGACAGTGGGTTGTTAAGGTCCCCTGTTATAACCGTATTATTGTTTATTTGGTTTTTCATATCTATTAAGAATTGTCTTACATAGTTGGGTGCTCCCATATTTGGTGCATATATATTTATGATTGTAATCTCTTCCTCTTGAAGTTTTCCCCTCACAAGTATGTAGTGACCTTCTTTATCTCTTTTGATCATTCTCGGTTTGAAGTTTGCATTGTCTGCAAACATAATAGCTACCCCTTTTTTCTGGGTTCCTGTTGCATGGAGTATTGTTTTCCAGCCTTTGATTTTTAGTCTGTGAATTTCCTTTTGAGTGAGATGTGTTTCTTGTATACAGCATATTGTTGGATTTTGTTTCTTAACCCACTCTGCTAGTCTGTTTCTTTTTATTGGTGAGTTGAGACCATTTACATTGATTGATATAACTGATATGTAGTGGTTCATCCCTGTCATGATGTCTTTCTGTTGTTGGTTTTCTACATTTTCTGTTTAATTATTTGCCTTGCTTAGTGGTTTCCTTTGCTTATTGTTCTTAAGATTGTAGCTATCATTGACTCTTTCTAGAGTGTATTTCAGTACTCTTTGTAGTGTTGGTTTGGTGGCCATTAATTTCTTCAGTTGTTCTTTGTCATGAAAGTATGCTATTTCTCCATCAATTTTTAAGGATGGTTTTGCAGGGTACATCAATCTGGGTTGAAAGTTGTTTTCTTTCAGGGTTTGAAATACTTCACTCCAAGCTCTTCTTAACTTAAATGTTTGTGTTGAGAAGTCTGTTGTGATTCTGATAGACTTTCCTTCATAGGTGATCTGTTTCTTTTCTCTGACAGCTTTTAGTATTTTGTTCTTGTGCTGTATTTCTGATACCCTTATTATTATATGTCTGGGTGAAGATTTATTTTGGTTATGGGTAACTGGGGTTCTGTATGCCTCCGTTACATGTATTTCAGATTATCTTCCCATGTTTGGAAAGTTTTCTGCTATTATTTCTGTGAATAGTCTTCGTAGGTCATTAGTATTGACCCCTGCTTTTTCATTTATGCCTATTAATCTTATGTTATTTCTCTTGGCATCATCTTGCAGCTGTTGAATTGTTGTTTCTTGGTTCCTTACTATTTTTAAGAGATCTTTTCTTTCGTGGCCATGATCTCCCATGCTGTCTTCAAGATCTGAGATTCTATCTTCAGCTTCATTCAAGTGGTTTTACAAACTTTCTATGGAATTTTTCATTTCCTGCATTTCCCTTTGCATCTGTTTCATTCATTCTGCTTGTGTCTTATATTGTTCATTCAAAGTTTCGATCATTTTCTTAAGTTCTTCTATGTTTTTATCTTTCTCCTCTTTAGATTCACACATTTCTTTAATAATGATTCTTATTTCATTTTTTAGCTGAGAGAATATTTCTGATTTGAATTTCTCTATAGCTTCATTGAGCTATTTCTTTACTGCATTTTCTATCATTTGAGAAAGTCCCTTTGTGTTACTCCCACTGTCTTCTCTTTCAGTGTCTCTTGGGTTTGTTCTCAGTGGGCTGGGGGACTGAGACTGCCTCTTGGTGTTTTGTTTTGTCATTTTCTTCTAGAGCCTATGTGGCTCTGTGTCCTGCGAGGCTGACCAGGCATTCCCTGGTGGGTTGCACTGAGCCGTGGGACTCAGCAGAGCTGGATCTTGTGTACAGCAAGTGAGGATGGCCTCCCAGGGAGTGTGGGTGGAGCCTCTGCCTTTGCGGGTTGGGGCTGAGGCCTCCTGGTCCCAGGGAGCTAGGCACAGTGTACTCTGGAGTGTGGCGCCACCCTGACCCTAAGTCTTGCTGCAAGAAGTTCAGGGGTTCCACTGTACCTTGCAAGCCTCGGCAAGTCCCAAGCCTACAGTGCCAGGGCCTTGCTTCTCACTGGGTGGGACCTACGAGCTCTAGGATGTGGCGTGGGGCGCTCCACTGATGTATGGAGCTTATGTGCGCTCTGCACTCTGGTGGGGGGAGCCCAAGCTCTCCAAGGCCCTGTAGCTATGCTGGTCAGTCCCTGATGAGCAGCTCTGGGGTCCTGGACTGGGCTGGACTGAGTACCTCTGTGTACTGTGAGGTTGGCTGGGCGTTCCTTTCGTGGGTCGCGCTCAGCTGCTGGACCTGGTAGAACTGGATCTGATATACTAATTATTAAATGCCTGGGAGAAGATGTATTTTGGTTATGGTTAATTGGGATACTGTATGCCTCGCTTATCTTAGTATCAGAGTCTCTTCCCATGTTTGGAAATTTTTCTGCTCTTATTTCTGTAAATAGTCTTCATATGTCATTTGTGTTGACCCCTAGTTTTTCTATTGATACCTATGGGTTTTATATTTTTTGCATCATCTTGCAGCTGTTGAATTATTCTTTCTTGGTTATTCCTTATTTTTAAGTGATCTTTTCTTTTGTGATCGTAAGCTTCCATCCTGCCTTCGAGGTCTTAGAGTCTATCTTCAGCTTCATTCATGCTGTTTTGCCAGCTTTCAATGGAATTTTTAATTTCCTGAATATCCCTTTGAATCAAGGTTTCCATCATTTTCATAAGTTCCTCTTTTTTTTATCTAGATCTTCTTTAGTTACACATATCATTTTGTCATTTCATTTTTTACTTGAAAGATTATTTTTGATCAGATTTGCTCTATAGCTTCATGGCGTTGTTTCTTTACTTCAGTTGCTATAATTTCAGAAGGTTCAGTTGTGTGATTTCTAGTGTCTTCTGTTTCAGCGTCTCTTGGATTTATGCTCAGTGGGCTGGAGGACTGAGGCTGCAACTTACTCTTTCACTTTGTCACTTTCTTCTGGGACCCATGTGGCTGGTCAGGCACATTCCCAATGCATTTCACTAGAATGCTGCAATGAGCAGAGCTTCAGTCCTCAGATATCCCATGGCTAGCCAGGGCACACCCCCAAACTATGGTGCCAGAGTCTTGTGCTCTGCGGCCCATAAGACTGGCTAGGCTTTTCCCTGAAATACTGCACTGGGTTGCTCTGGGACACTTGGTTGGGCAGAGCTTGGGTCCTCCATGCAGCTAACAGGGGCACAACCCTGCAGTGTGATGCCGAGGACCAGAACTTGGTTGAGTGGAGTTCAGAACCTCTGGGTCCCAGGTAGCTAGCAGGGATGCATCCCCAGAGTGTGTCGCTGGGGTCTAGTACATGGCTGGGTGGAGTTCAGAACCCATGGGGCCAAGGCAGCTTGGCAGAGCACACTCCCGGAGTATGGCATCACTGGGACCTTGCCTCTGACTGCGTCTGGTTCAGAGCCTGTGGAGCACATGGCTAGCCAGAGCTTGCCCCTGGTATATGGTGCCAGGTCCTTTCCCCTGGCTGGATGGAGTTTGGAACCACCAGGACCCACTGTGTAGCTAGCTGGGCCACACCCATGAAAAATGGAACTGTTGAGAGAATTTAGGGAAACAACACCTTTTACAATAAAATCCAAAAAAAATGAAATATTTATGAATCAAACTAAAGAAAGATGTAAAAAATCTCCTTACTGAAAGCTATAGTACTCTGGAAAAGGAGATTAAAGAGGATATTAGAAGATGGAGAGATATCCCATGCTCTTGGGTAAGAAGAATCAATATAGTCAAAATGGCCATACTTCCAAAACTGTTATACAGATTCAATGCAATTCCAATCAAAATACCAATAGCATATCTCACAGAACTAGAGAAAACAATCCTAAAATTCATCTGGAACAAGAAGAGGCCTAGAATAGCAAAGGCGATCTTGGGCAACAAAGAAAAGACAGGGGGCATCAGAGTTCCTGACCTGAAATTATACTATAAAGCTACTGTGATAAAAACAGTGTGATACTGGCAAAAAAAAAAAAAAAAAAAAAAAAAAAAAAAAAAAAAA
Source organism: Dasyprocta punctata (assembly GCA_004363535.1). Classification (NCBI taxonomy): domain Eukaryota; kingdom Metazoa; phylum Chordata; class Mammalia; order Rodentia; family Dasyproctidae; genus Dasyprocta; species Dasyprocta punctata. The sequence continues at coordinate 9,914 of RJWM01048983.1, forward strand.
AAAAAAAAAAAAAAAAAAAAAAAAAAAAAAAAAAAAAAAAAAAAAAAAAAAAAAAAAAAAAAAAAAAAAAAAAAAAAAAAAAAAAAAAAAAAAAAAAAAAAAAAAAAAAAAAACAGACCCAAGGATCAGTGGACTAGATTAGAAGATCTAGAAACAACTCCAGACACACTAAGCTACCTTATCTTTGACAAAAGTGCCAAGCACATTCACTGGAAGAAAGATATCCTTTTTAATAAATGGTGTTGGAAAAACTGGCTTTCCACATGCCAAAGATTAGGATTGGACCCATATCTTTTACCATGTACTAAGTTAAAATCTAAATGGATTAAATATCTCAACATTAAAACAGAAACATTAAATCTGCCAGAAGACAGAGTAGGTAAAACTCTTAAACACACTGGTGTAGGCAAAGACTTTATGAATAAAAGCCAGACTGCACAGGAATTATCACAAAGAATCAACAAATGATTCCCAACAAATGGGATCTCATCCTACTGCAAAGCTTTTGCACAGCAAGAGAAACCATCAACAGTGTGAAGAGACTACCCACAATCTGGGAAAAAATGTTTGCCAGCTGTCCCTCAGACAAAGGATTAATATTGAAAACATATAAAGAACTTTAAAAAATCAGTCTTCAAAGATTTAAAGACCCAACCCAAAAATGGGCATCTGAGATGAACACACACTTATCAGATGAAGAAGTACACACAGCAAATAAATACTTGAAAAAAATGTTCAACAGCATTCGTCATTTGAAAGATGCAAATGAAAGTAACACTGAGGGGATTGCGCCTCACCCCAGAAAGAATGGCTAGTATTAAGAAGTCAACCAATAACAATTGCTGGAGGGGCTGTGAACAAAAAGGAACCCTTCTCCACTGTTGGTGGGAATACAGGTGGGTGCAACCTCTGTGGAAGTCAGTGGGGGGATTCGTCAAAAAACTAGGGTTGGAGGTCCCTTTTGACCCAGCTATTCCCCTTCTAGGTATCTTCCCGAAAGAATTAAAAACATCCTACAGCAGAGACATATGTACACCTATGTTCATAGCTGCCCAGTTCATTATAGCCAGATCTTGGAGACAACTTAAATGCCCCTTGACTGAGGAATGGATTAAAAAGATGTGGTATTTCTACATAACGGAATGCCACTCAGCTATACAGAACAATAAACCAGACATTTTCACTCTTAAATGGATGAGTACTGAAAATATACTTCTCAGTGAACTAAATAAGTCACACATATGTAACCATCGCATTGTTGCACTTCTGTGATGAATTGAAACAAAATCTATGTATATAAAAAATTAGTTAAGACAGTTAAAGCAAAAGACTTTTGAGTGAAAAGTAGTTTACTCAGGGTAATCTTCAGATTTCATTCTTAATGCGAAATGTTTATTTGAAAGCTATAGAGTAATCATAACAACAAAGATAATCATATAGCTGGTTTCTCTTGATTCA
>RJWM01048984.1:0-11287 GCA_004363535.1 Dasyprocta punctata
TGGTCCTTACTTTGAGCATCGCTTTCCGGTTCTAGTGCAGAAGGCTCAAGTTACTGGCACAGATCCTTCAGTCCCAGACTTTCTGGCTCTCACCTTTGGCCTTTCCCAGTGCACATTCATGAAACAGACTTGCATGAGACATTGTCATGGGCTCTAGGTTTTCAGCTGGACTCATGTGGGATATTGCCGTGGAATCCAGGCCCCCAGCTGGAAATTTTGGGGTCTTTAGTGTGGGGGCAGATTTACTGCACTTTTTGTATTTGACTCTGTGGGTGACTATTATAAAATAATTCTGTAAATTATGCATCCTGTATGTAACTGTTTCCCTTGCTAACACTAACTACAACATTTCCAAACTGTACCTCTGCTTCCCCTTCAAAAATCTACCAAATCTCATCACCCATCATTTTAATGGTCATGATGTGACTTCTGGTATAATCTAATTTTGTATATTTCTTCTTAGTCTATTAATGTCAGAATTCCCGCTTGCAGATAAAGACTATGTAGGCCTTGACTGGGATAGTTGTTCATGCCTAGTTAAATCAAATTATGTACTATAAATCCAACTACTTTACTGTTGCTGTGAATGTTTCACTTGAGGGAAGAGAGTAAGATCATTACTTCACAAAATGTTTACTGTTTAACGAATTTTTCTCATTAAAATCAGCAGCATCCTAAGTAACAAAGATATATATTTTGACCATCTTCACCACCAATCTTAGAATAATTTTTCCTTGATATCTTTTTTCTTTTTCATAGCCTCACAGTCACTATAGTGACTATTTTTCAATAAATGGGCCAATTTGTGAAACATGGGGTCTGTTTCCTAGTCATCTATATTGAATATGAGATTTTGATAAAATCATGTAAACTCACTGGGCTGCAGATTTTGGTAGGTTGGTTTTTGGCAACATGAGGAAATTGATATTTCTGTCTCATCTGTAATACAATATGAGACTAGGAGATATTTTTTCTCAATAGTTTTGAGAGATCTGATATTACATTTAATGAGGAATAGAGAAATATCTTTTATCTTAAAAAGATAAGTCTAGTTGATGTGTAAAATTTCTTACATATCACTATCATTATAATTACTATTGGTTAAAATTAATAAAAATGAAATTTTGGAAATTCATAAATATGTGGATATTAAGCAGAACCCTTTTAAATAAGCAATGCATCAAGGAAATTACAAGTGACAATTTTAAATACTTCAAGACAAAAATAACACAAAACACTGAAATTTGAAATTTAGTAAATGCAACTTGCAGGTGATAAATTTCAAACTATTTATGCCTATATTACAGAAAAGGTAAGATCTTAATTAAAAAACCCAGCCATATATCATATGATAGGAGAAAATTCAGAACAAACTAAACTTAATGTAACCACACAGAAGGAAGAATTAGAGATGAAATGCATAATGTAGAGAATAGAAAATAGGGAAAATTTAAGAAGTTGGTTCTATGAAAATATAAACAAAATTGACCAATCTTTTGACAGACTTCCCCTCAAAAATGAGAAGATGCAAATTACTAAAACAAAATGAAAATGGAGACATGATTACTTACCTTATAAACATAAAGAATTATAAAGCAATGTAAAACCAAGTAGATAAATATAAGCAGATACCTCACGTGAAGCATAAATTCCTAGAAACACACAGACTACTAAAATTAAGAATGAACAAAAAACCTAAATAGACATATACAAGGAAAGATATTGATTAAGATAAAAAAGTTGAGAATTCCCATAATAGAAATCCCAGGTTCAGAGAGTTTTACTAGAAATTACTTCAATATATCTACAGAAGAATTAAAACTAATATAATCACTTCTGGCAAATAAGACAGTGCATTTTCCAGTTTATTTTATGAGGAAAATATTATTCTGGTACCATAAAGTACCAAAAGAAAAATAAAATATTATAATAAAATATTTCATCAATCTTTACTCAAAAAATCCTCAGCAAAACTGTACCATACTTAAACTTCAGTATAAGGATTATGTCTCATGAATATGTGATGTAGTTATGTAAATCATATGAAAACAAGTAAAAAAAATATGTATAGCTTATGAAGATAAGTCAATGAATTATAATATATTAAAAGAATGGAAAAATGGATTACATCACCTTAATAAACTTAGAATAATATTTCAGTAATCAAACACTGGTTCATTATTTAACAAAATAATGAATAAAATGAACTGCTTCAGCCTGATGAAAGGCACCTAGGTTAACCCTCAACTGACAAAAATAGTTAATGATTTAACAATGAAAACTTCCTGCAAATCACCTAGCAAAAGCAAAGACATCTGCACACATCACTTCTATTTACCTTTGTACTGGATGTTCTATCCAAGAAAATTAGACAAGGAAAATAAATCAAACATTCTGATTAAAAATGAACTTTTTATTTGCCAATCATATGATCGTATATACAGAAAATCCTAAAGAATTCACACGCAAACCTCAGAATTAATAAATCTGTAAACTTATAGGATGCAGGATAAAAAGCCAGTCGTAAACCTACTAACAAAGAATATTCTGAATATTAAACTAAGAAAAAATTCCATAGGCAACACAATTCAAAACAATAAAATACTTAAGAATTAATTTTACGTGTATATTCAAGTTTGTACAAAAATACTGCCAACTCTATTTAAAAAGTAAAGGAAACAAATTAATCCAAAAATATCTCATGGTCAGATACTGGAAGAATTCATAATGTCAAATAGTTCCTACCCCTCAAATTGATTTTGTGTAATCTCTGTTAAAGTATCTGCTGCCTTTTCTTGCAGAAATAAACTGATCCTTTTCGAAAGTCAAGGTGATATAGGAAAAATGATCCCAGACCTCCAAATGATATGGGGAAATGAATCTCCCAACCTACTATACATCTGGCGCAAGTTCGTGTTCTCTAAAAATCGAAGAATGAATTTTAGGAACAACGGAGGGTAAGAGCAGGATATATTTATTGAGAGAAAGAAAGCTTCTGTCTGAGGGACAGAAGGGGGCCCGAGTGGGTTGCCAAAGATTTTGTCATATTTAGGGACTTTTATAGAGTAAAACCATGATTGAGAAAACTGGGAACTCGCAAGGCAGAGGGGCATAAGGTGGGGCATAACCATGGTTAACCAATAAGATCAATTGCTCAGGTAAAATTGATTAAATCAAGGACAAATGGGGAATGGAGTCACGTAGTAAGCGAGAGATGCTTAATGATAATGACTCTTCCCGTAAAAGGGAATACTGACTCCTGACTTCCTCAGGGTGGTACAAAACTATTTAGAATATCAATCCTTAGCATATGGGTGTATTTGTTTTGCCTTTTGTCTTGATATCTGGCCTGCAGCAAGAGGTGTGTGTCTCTTCCAAGGTCACCAAGACCTCTGGTCCTCTGTGCGGGTTCCCTTGAGGGCCTAGCCCTGTCTGACTGCCTATAATATTTCTGTGTAACTCAGTTGCCTGTAACAAAGGTACTTAAAACAGTCTAAACATCTTGAAAAGAAGAACTAAGGGGACTCACTATACCAAATTTAATAACTTGCTAAAAGCCACAATAATCAGTATCATAGTATAATGGCAAACATTTATGTTGATGGCATATAGTTAAAACTCCATAAACAAGTTGGAGTAGCTATGAGAAACAATTTTTTAGATATGTATACTAAAGACACAAGAAATTTAAAAAGTAGATAAACTGGACTTCACTGAAGTAAATTATTGTGCTACAGGCTGTGAGAAGAGAAATGCAGTATGAGGGAAAATACAAGTTATGTGCATGATTAAAGACTTGCATTTGGAATATTTGAAAACACTCAATTGCAAAGATGACACAATTAAATATTGGTAAAGCATCAAAATGGGCATAGCTCCAAAAGAGAGAGTTATACTAATGCCCAATAAACATATGAAACAAAGGCTCAGCATCATTAGTCATTAAGGGAATGCAAATCACAACCTGAAAATAGTAGCAATTCACATGGATATGATTGTCAGGGATGGACATTAACAAGTTTTGAAGAGGATGTGGAGAATTTATATGATGCTTGGGTAATAGAAAATGTTGTGAAGTATCTATAAAACACTTTTGCTCTTCCTCAAAAAGATAAACATACAGTTAACTCACATTTTTAATTCCTTGCTTATGTATATACTCAAGAGAATTGAAGACATATGTCCACATAAAACCTCCCACATGACTGTTCACAGCAGTATTACTTATAATTGCCAAAATTGGAAACACCCCTGCATATACTATATGCCTTATGGAAATATACCTTAGGTGGGATATGTTACAACACAGATAAGCCTTGGAAACATGGTGCTAAGTAAAGGAAATCTTGTACTTATTTGCACTCATTTACTATCCTCCCATGCCACAACCCATGGATATTACCAATCTACAGCTTGTCTCTGTGGATGTGCTCACTCAACATTTCTTGAAATGAAACCATAGAATATGAGGGCTATGTTTTTGTATCTTACTCGTTGAATCAAGCTTTGTAAGAAATAAACAATGACATTTTTTTAAAAATGGTAACTTTCATCAGAAATCCATTGCAAGTGTTTCCATTTTACAAAATAACAATAATGATAGCTATTATAATAATTAAAATAGAAATTATAAATCACATTTACTTTATTATAGTATTATACATTAGTTTATTATTATTATATAATTATAATAGAAATTATAAACCATTATATTTAAGGAAATACAATGGAACATATCTTGCAGCAAGCAGAGAATATAAAAAACCTCCCACTGTTATATTTAAATTTTGTAAGTCTTATTTATACCAGGATTTGTTTAACCAAATACATATGTATATATTGCTATGCATACATAATGTTCCATCTTATTTGTGTACAAAATATATTCCAGACACTATTCTGAAATCCACCCATCCCCATGATAAACTTTATATCGTTTTGATTCCTATATGAGCTCTCTGTTAAGAGAAAGAAATAGCTTTGTTCCATGAAATCGTGGCAGTAAAATTTCCTTGAGTATAGGGTTCATATGTTATTATTTTGACAGACAATGGGCACTGTTCAATGTAGTATTCAAAAACTTAAAAATTTAATTGCCTTCTTATAATTTCCATATTTGTGAATTTATGTACTAATTTTAATTATCCCTAAATAAGAAAATATAAAATTTTATTAAATAAAATATAAATCAATCAAGGTATTGCCCACTTTCTATAGTCTATCTATATGTTGTATTTTTCTGAATTATATTTAAGAGTTTCACTATTCTGAAAACATTATTTCTTACTATGTTAAAATAGCACAACCAGTTATTAGTAATAGTTCACATTACCTACTAGGGTTATTGATGATAGTCAAAAATTAACTTGTTTTAGGCTTGTTTCAAGGAAAATCAGCTATTTTCCTTCTACTTTATGTTTATTATAGTATATTGAATCATTTAAGATCACTATTAGTCTGAAAAATAGCTAAAGCGACATGCAGTTGTATGAAAGTGTGCAAGTTGAATTTAAAACATAGTTGGATTATACAATGCATATTCAATGCATCAATATATGAATACTGGTTATTGTGGAACCCAGATTTCTCATGCAAAATTTTATATAGTTCTGGCAGTTTGAAAAAGTGATTCAGTTATCTTCTTGATATCAAGTTTTTAAAACATCATAAAAATGAGAATTGGCAAATGTGAAAGAGTCATTGTGGAGTTTCAACTGTTATTGTGAAATTTTATTTTAACAAACAAGTGCAAAACAGAATACTATACCTGACATACATAGAAAGAGACATCCAAAGCCCTATTATTCAAACAATATTAGAGGTCAGAATTAGAATAAAGACTAGATCTATAAGTATGCATAATCAATTAAACAATCAATTAAATGAGCATAATATTGATCATGATACCTAACATTTGTTAAGAGTACATTATGCAATAAACTATCCTTATCATTTTGCTTAATATTCATAATTTATGTGAGGCAAATATTGCCAGTATACAATGCTTCTGGATGAAAAGATAAGTCAGAAAAATTTAGAAAACTCCAGTTAACTAACACATTTAAGTACTTCAGGGTTTGAACCCAGGTTTTAAAACCATTTATAATTGATTTTATATCCAGTTGTATCTGCTATGATGTCTGCTGAAATTTGTGATATTCCTCTTCTTTTCAGGTGCAAGAAATTCTTATATGCAGGATGTAATTTCGGCTTTCCTTATTGGGTCCTGAGAGGTGTGTGAAATGGTTACATTATTTCTTCCATTTGTCTACCACCCTACAGATGGGAATTCTCTGCTTTTAGGCTGGGAAATATGGACATATGGACATATGTGAGAGATAATTTAAGGGAACAGTCAATATGATTGGGTGAATGATTATGTTAAAATTTATAAGTAGAAGTTGATTTTGGAAAAGTAAACATTTTCAAAGAAAGTTATGTGTTTTAGTAAAATGAGACATTTTTAGAGTAAAATACTTATCAGATATACAAGAGAGAAATTTCTATATGCACTTTAATGTTCATAGTTCTTTAGATAGTTATGGCAACTAGAGAGATGCATAATGTATAAGAAAACATGAAAGCCTAGGAAAAGAGTGGTAATGTAGAGGACAAAAAAGTTAAAGAATTGCAAGAAATGATTGCATAAGACAGAAAAAGAAAAGCCAGAAAAGAAGAATAAGTGAAGTGGAAATTAAAATGAAGCATAAGTGATTTTTAAGAAGTAGGTCATAGATGGTAGCTAAAAATGGGATGGTTCTTTTAACCTTTATAACATCTTCACATTGAGACATTCAGCTTTCTTGAAAGTTTTCTTGTAAGACACGACTTTAGAAATATTTTAGTCCAGCGGCTCTTACTCACGTCACCTGGAGATCTTGTTGAAAAGTTGATTAAGATTCAGTTCCTCAATGAAGACTAGCTATCTGTCTTTTTGTTTCTGAATAATGCTAATATTACTGCTTAGGTCTAATAATTAAATATCAAAAGTTTAAGGAGTGATCTACCTTTGTCAGATGTAACCAAATACCTGCAAACATTAAAATCATTCCAAGCTCTCTGGAATTTATGTTTTTTGGTTTTTGTGGCTTCTCTCTAACAGGCTTTTGGTACACTCAGATATTTCACTCTATTATTTCTTGTGTATTCTGCATATGGCCTGCTTACCTGGCTTTAACTGATATCCTTTTTCTTATATCTCAGACAATTCACATGTTTTTGAAATAGTATTCTGCCTATTTCCAGGTTAGTCTATCTTATTTCTGTGCTTTCTACATGTCTTGATACTTGCATGATTAGCACTGGACCCTATGGAGTTGTAGGATTGCAATGAATGAAAACGGATGAATGATTCACAGCACATGTACAGTTTGCTACCTCCTGCTGTAGTTTGGCAACATAAGTAGACTGAGCTAATTGGGCTATCATCCAACGAAGGAGAGAGGAACCAGCACCTAGTGCTTCTGGACAAAGGAAGGACTGTCAGAAATAAAACTAGGAACTGAGGCCAGAAGATCACAGCAAAAAAATGAGGAAAAAATAAACAGAGTTCTGCGATGTGAATTTTAAAAAGTATTTTTTATTTGCCTAAGAGTAAGTAAAGCTCATAGTATATATTATCATCTAACCCAAATAACTTGAGACTGCCATCTTAGTCTTTGTAATGTCAAAACAAGTACCATGTCTCTTCAGTTGTACTGATTGATATAGTCAAATTAAATGAAGATTATTAGCTGAACTTGATCTTCAATTCTAATGTAATAGTATAGAAATTCCTGTAATAGTATAGGAATGCTATTGATTTTTGAGTGTTGACACTGTATCCAGCTACAAAACTGAATCTGGTTATTAAATCTATAGGTCTTTTGGCATTTTGGGGGTGTTCTGTGTAGAGTATCATGTCAATGATACAAATCCAGTCGCTACAGCATTATTGTTTAACTGTCCCTGTGTACCACTCAGTAAGCATATATAGAGAAGGCATGATCTTTGCCATAAAAAATTTCAAGATTCTAATAATCATTCCAACTTGCCCAAATCTCTGTTTAACCAGAGATACAGCATAAGATTAAAAGTGAAGATGGGTGATCTTTCCTCCTGCTGAAGGATTCAGAGAAGTCTTAGCTAAGCAATATAAACCAGAATGAGGCCTGAAAATAATTATTCAACACAGAAAAACTATTTTAAACATAGGGAGAAGTATGAACTGAAATGTACTGTTATGGGGGACAGTGATGAAAGACTAAAGGTAATTTAGTAATACTGAAACAATGGTTACCAGGAAGTATCAGGAAAAGCAATTAAAACACTAATAGGGACAGATGTTTAAAGTCCTTGCCAAAGTAACTAATTTGGATTTTTGTGCTGTATAAAGGTCTTTTAGTCTAGTGAAATATTGAAGTTGTTAACTGGGGACTCTGCATGGCCAGAGGTCACTGATGTAGTGATTACTTCTATTGGGAAATACACATTTTCGGATTGTAGTTTAACTTCAATGGAGAGTGAAGAAAAAAGTATAGCCAAAGAGATTAAACCGTTTGTCTCTGTCACTGTTGTTCCACAGTTGCAGAAACAGATGGATCTAGAAAGGAGAGGTTAAAGGAAGTAGAAATTTGTACTCAACGAAACTAGCAAACATGTTTTTTTAATGATGTAAACCAAGAAGGTCTTAAACTGTGGAAATTGTAAAGAAAACATGGGTTCATATGAAGATTATATATCATTCTTCAAAACTCACAAATGATAAAATAGGCTATGGGTTTATGAAGTCTTTGCTTACAGTTATGTCTTCAAGAGTTCTACCCATTCACTTTTTGAGTAGATTTAGTATTTCTGTACTAATATTTAAGTCTTCGACCCATTTCGATTTTAGTTTACTGCATGGTGATTGTTATAGTTATGTTTCTATGGCCCTGCCAAATCTCATGTAATTGTGGCATGGACACGACTGAGTCTAGCATTTATGATTAGTTTGTTGTCTGGTGCTGGGATTGATGGTGTGAGTGTAGCACCTGCTCAGAGGTGGAACCAACAGACAGTGTAAGGGAGAGAGGAAGGCGTGTCTTCCCTCCCTCAATTGTTTGTCTCTTGCAGTTTGAGGCTGCCATGAATGGCTACTCTGCCATGCCACACTGCCTTGGAGCCAGCTGAGTATGGACTGAAATCTCCAAAAAGTGTAAGAAATAAATCTTTCCTTACCTAATTTTGGGCATCAGGTATTTTGTCTCAGCAATGAGAAAAGTGATATACATGGGTCTATTATTAGTTTTTGGCATGTGGAAAGTCAGTTTTTCCAGCACTATTTATTAAAGAAACTTTCTTTCTTCCTATAAATGTGTTTGGCCCTTTATCAAAGATAAGGTGGTTGAGTTTGTTTGGAGTTGTTTCTACCTCTTCTAATCTGATCCATTGATCATCAGGACATTTTTTTGGTAAGAATCATACACTTTTTTATCACAATAGGTCTGTAATATAATTTTAATTCAGGTAATATGATGCCCCCTGCCTTGCCTTTGTTGTATAGAATTGGTTTTACTATTCTAGATCTCTTCTGCTTCCAAATGAATTTTAGGAATGTTTTCTCCAGTTCTGTGAGGTATGCTAATTGTATTTTCATTGGTATTGCATTAAACCTGTATAACAATTTAGGGAGTATGACCATTTTCACTATGCTGTTTCGTTTCACCCATGAGCAAGGCATATCTTTCCATTTTTATATCCTTTTTGACCTCCTTGTTCAGAATTTTAAATGTAAAGATCATTTACTTCTTTTGTTATATTGATGACTAAGTACTTAATTTTTTTCAATGCTATTGGAAAGGTGTGTTGTCTCTAATTACTCTCTTAGTGAGTTCATTATTTGTGTGTAGGAATGCTACTGATATTTAAGTGTTGACATTGTATCCAGTTATGAAACTGAATCTGGTTATTAATTCTAGAACTCTTTTGGTATTTTGGGAGTTTTTTATGTAGAATATCATGTCATCTGCAAATAAAGATAATTAAACTTTTTCCCTTCCTATTTTTATTTCTTTTATTCCTACCTCTTGTCTAATGGCTCTAGCTAATGTTTCCAGACTGTACTGAATAGGAGTGGTTATAGTGAACATCCTTTCTTGTTCCTGATTCTAGAGAGAAAGTTTTCATTTTTTGATCATTTTGTATGTTGTTGACTATTGATTTGTCACAGATAGATTTTGTCAAACTGAGGTAAGGACTTTCTATCCCAATCTTCTGTATCATGAATGGGTGCTAGACTTTGTCAAATGCTTTTTCCATATCTATTGAGATGATCCTATGTTTTTTGTCCTTGATTCTGTTAATATAATGTATTATATTAGTTGATTCACATATGTTGAACCATCTCTGCATCCCTGGGATTAAACCATCTTGGTCATGTTGTATAATCATCTTGACAATTTGCTGCATTCTACTTGACAGTATCTTGTTGAAGATTTTTTCATCTGTCCTAACTTAGGACATTGGTCTGTGCTTCTCTTCTTTGGTTGGGCCCTCTCTGCCTTTGGTATCAGGGTAATACTTGTTTCCAGAAATTAATTTGGTAGTATTGTTTCCCTTTCAATGTCATTGAAAGTGTTTGAGTAGTAATAGCATTAGTTCTGCTCTAAATTTCTCTTAGAATTCAGCAATGAATTCCTTAGGACTTGGACTTTTCTTTGTTGGCAAGTTTTTACTTACATTTTCAATTTCATTGACTAATATTGGGTTATTTAGAATTTTTATCTTTTCTTGATTAAATTTTAGTAATTCATATGTATCTAGGAATCTATCTATTTCTTCTGTGTTTTCTCTCATTACAGGAAAGTTTCTCAAAGTAGATATTGATCTTCTGGGTTTCCACAGGATCTATTGTTATAATCAACAGCTGAGATCTCATCTTATTAAAAAGCTTTTGTACAGTGTAGAAATAAGCAACAGAATGAAAAGACAACTCATAGAGTGGAAAAAAAATCTTAGCTAGTTTTTCTTCAAACAAAGTACTAATATCTAGAACATACAAAGAATTGAGAAAAATCAGACTTCTCAAATTTAAATAATGAATCATTAAATGGACATCTGAAATGAATGGAGACTTCTCAAGCAAAGTATAAATGGCAAATAAAAACATGAAAAAAATGTCCAACATCACTAATCATTCAAGAGATGCAAATTAAAACAATGCTGAAAGTCCATCTCACTCCAGAAAGATTGCTTATTATCTACAAATCAACCAATAACAATTGCAGGAGGGGCTGTAGGGAAAAAGGAATCCTTCTCCACTGTTCGT
>RJWM01048985.1:0-11287 GCA_004363535.1 Dasyprocta punctata
ATAAAATAAAAAAGGAAGAAATCTAGAGTTTTGTTCTAGGTTCAGTGAAAGGCACTTGTAAGTTCCTTAGCAGAAAATGACAAGGTCTAATTTATCTGTAGAAAGATCACTCTATCGACTGTGCAAAAAGCAAAATAAATTCTGCAAAGTAAGAGTGAAGAGAGGATGAGCTGAGCAGCTGCTGGAGCCAAACACAGAACCAAGGACGGCAGTGAAGTGGGGCAGATGCGGGGAAGAGGTGGACGTGCTGGAGGCGGGCAGAGGCGCGGCCCGCGGGACGTGAGATGGGCAGGATGGGCCAGGGCCGGGGGAGGAAGAGGAGAATCACGGTGTTTCACGGCTTGTGGACTGAACTGATGTATTTTTTAAATGAAACATCATGAGTAAAAAAAACCAAATTCTGAGTAGAAATATAACAAAGCATTAAGAGCAAACCTTGGGAGGGTACAAATAAGTGAGCACCATTCAGTGTGGATATCAATTCTTTTTAAATGATGATATAGAACTCATGCTTTCTACTGAATTGACTGATAGTGAATGACATTTCCTTTTTCAAGGAGTCAAGTCTCCCAGGCACCTGAGGAAGTCAGTGTCTCTGTTAGGCCTCTCCCAAGGACAAATCCAAAATAGAAGGATCCAGGGATGGGAGATGTTGCGGGAACCAGAAAGTGGAAGGAGGCTTAACTCAGGCTAAAGTCTACCTGGGCTGCCTAGCTGAGTTTTAAAAGTTAACTCCTGCCTGTCGGTGTGGAGCAATAATAACTTGTCAGTAATATTACTGCTATTCTTTCTGGGTCCTGTGGAACAAATGTAGGTGTTGCGTGAAGCGTAAAGGAAACACACAGTGAGGTGGCTGAGAGGTCACCTCCAAACTGTCACACCATCCCCTCACCATTATCATTCTTGACCGCTAAAGTAGCCACCTTTAATGTAGTTTTATGGAGGGCAAATCTGAGACATAAATGGCCAAAGCGCCTTCCGAAGGTGGCACAGCCATTTGGTGATTTAGTGCTATTATCTTTCCAGCACACTGCGTTAAACACAGCACTCTGGTGCCTCCTGAGGCCTCCATGCTGTGCCATGCGAAGACGGTGATGTTTTTAAAGAAAGCTGGCACAAACGGATGAGGACTCTCATGGCCCGGAATGACTCCCTCGGGCGCTCTATTTGCTCAGTGCTGACTTAGTCCTATAAAAACTGAAGAGGATAAACATCTGTACATACCTTTCAGCAAACTTAGGTTTTAGAGAACTGAATATGATAGTTTCAAACCTACCTGGTCATCAGAATCATTTTGAAAACATTTAAAAAACTGAATCAGCCCAGGCCTGGTGGTATTTAGGTAGAATCTGAGCTTCCTAGGAGGCTGAATCAGGAAGACCACAAATTCAAGCCCTGCATGGGTAATTAAGTGACTTAGTGAGAACCTGTCTCAAAATATAAATAAATAAATAAATAAATAGAGCTGGGGATGTATCTCAATGCCAGGCTCTGGGTTCAAGCCTCAGTACCTCAAAAACTAAAATGAAATAAAGTTAAAAAATACAAAACATCAAGCCTTATCAGGCCATATTGGTTAAACTGCTTTCAGTTTCAAGGAATGGAAAAAGCCTAAATGGGAGGTAAGAAGTTTAAGGTTGGTCAGGGTGAACATTGATTGGTTAATCCAGTGGCTCACCTGTACCATTTCAGACTCCAGTGTTATCTGCCCAGAATTCCATTCTGAGTATAACCGCTCTGCCTTCAGGGTGGCTCCTCTCATTGTCTGAACATTGTCTCAGTGATTCTAGGCATCACTCCATGGCTTTTGTTAGACAACATCCAGCAAGGCACAGAGGCAGGAGAGCCATTGTTTTATGTCTATTTCGGCAGTGGAAAAGTTTCTCAGAAATAGCAACAGATGTGACTTCATAGAATCAGTTCATATGGTTAATCACAATTGCTTCATGTGTCTACACTTAAACAAAACAGACACGATTATCCTGATGGGTTTGTATGGCTCATGATTGATTCCTGGAGTTGGAGATACAATTATCCTCTCCTGAGGCAGCAAACACCCAGACAAAATTGGATTTTGTGAGTGAGGAAGAAGATCAGCATTACTGGGCCATGAACCAAATCAGCATCCTTTGGAAGTCCTCATCTTGTGTAACACAATCAGTGAGGCTTGGGAACCATACCCCTAAATACAAGGGGCTGCTAACCTTTGTATAAATTAGTAGAAGACTCTCCTATGTGGTACTCACAACTTAGAAGAGGAAAAGATTTAATTTGGCTCATGGTTTCGGGAGATTGAATCCAAGGTCAAGGGATGGTGGAAAAGCATCACAGAGGAAAGCTGTTCAACCCACAGCAACCAAGAGGCAGAAGGTGAAGGGAGGACAAGCGAAGCAGATGCAGGAACCACTTCTTCCAGCCAGAGCCCACCTCCTAAGAGCACATTCAGCTATGGACTCAGTAATGGATCAATCTACTGATCAAATCACCCCCCAATACCCCATCTCTGAACACGTGAGACTTTGGGGGACATGCTAGATCCAAACCACAAAGCTCCTCCAGGAGCCAGAGCCCACAGGGTTTAGCGGTGGGGATGAGAACAGGAACCCCTCCACATCCACCCCATATCTAGAGCAGGGCTTCAGGCCCTAACCGATGAGCAGGACAAAGACTAAAGTTCTGTCCCCCAACTCCACCCTCATCACTGGTCCTGAGAGGTTGATAAATGTCTCATGGTCAGATTTGTAGTTTGCCAGGTTCTGCGGTTAGATGTTCCCACTGTGGCCAGTGCTGAGCTCCTGATCTAAAACCTCTCAGCCTGCTGCTGGGAGACAATGACCACTGCCCACTGTCACTAGGGGTCTGATTCCAGCACGGGGCCACCCCTGACTGAGAAGCACCACAGGAAGAACTCAATGAGGACTGTCTCAACAGTCAGTGTTTTTATAGTATGGTTGGGAAGAAACTCAGTGCAAAGGCCCTGCACTCCATCCCCAATAACAACAACAACAAAAAGAAACAAACAAATAAACAAACAAACCACAAAAAAACTCACATAACCTGCAAAGCCAAACACAGCAGCCCTTGCCAAAACTATGTCTTGCTCCCCGTGAGTGAAAGTTCCAAAATAATCCCTATAATAAAATTGGCAAGATTTCATGAAAAAAATAATGAGCCCTGGTTCTAAACACACACTCTGAAACTGGATTTTACACATCACACCTTTAAATCATTGTCCCACAAATCCCACCTAACCTGAAAATAATACAGAACTTCATATGATCTAAGTCCTGAACGATCATTACTATAATTTGTTACTCATTAGTGGAAAAGAAAATCTGACATAAAAAAGTATAATTCAGAAAAAGCTAAGTAAAGAATGAATCATTTTTTAAAAATGCCGTCAAAGGAAACTATTACACCGTTAAATTTTGTTGAAAGCACAAAATTTATTTTAGAACCTTTCCATCCCTAATACTACTTAATAACATAGAGAAATGTTAAGCATTGTATTATATAGCCATGCAATTTTTTTCTTTTGCCTCAAATAGTTATTTTAAAGCCTATCCAGACTTATTAAATACAAATGGTGTCTTGCCTCTTTGCTAGGTTTTCTTAACACGTAAAAGGACAGCAGGAAGGGATCTGGTAGATTTAAGTATCTATTATGCCAGACTGCATTGTAGCACACACTCCTACAGCAGGACCCTGAGCGGTGCCTCACCCTTGTTTAACTCTTGCACCTTCAGGGCGGGGAGAAGATGACCTCAGTACCTCTCTCCAAGGTTGTTAAAAAGCGCACATGCAATGATTCAGGGCCCCCTCAGCACCCCAGGGCCTGTCAAGGACTCATATTGTCGATAGAGCTGGTGACCAAATGCCTGTGAACATCTTCCTAATGGAGAAGTACTTGTTGCAGCTGCACTTCAGGAGTGACTCAGAGTTTGTTCTCTTTTCCAGTGGAGGAAAGTGGGAAGCGTCAGTAACTAGGCAGCTGGTGCAAAGCTTGGAACAAGCTACAGTGATTTATGTGCTCCTGCTTCATGGTTCCTCTGGGTCAGGGTGTGTCTGTGTGTGTGTGTGTGTGTGTATGTCCATGCACATGTTTCCTCCCCTCCCTTCCCAGCTCCTCCCTTCTCTAGTACCCAGGGAGGTTGTATTTCCTCCACCCCAACCCCTCACACTGTACATAGTCTCCTATTAGGACTTAAAAAAAGAAGCAGCCTAGGACAACAGAGCAAAAGGACAGATGCCTCCCTATGCTAGCTGAAGTGTGGTGCTCTCATTTGACTTTGTTGAAGGAGTGTTTTGTTTTGTTTTTCTTTTCTTTTCTCAAAAAGACAAGGTATAGCCAAGACATTAAAAAGAGTCTTCAAAGAATAGACTAAGCTGTTTCTCCACCCTCTTGAGAGCAGAGACCTCCATTCTCCCAGCGCAGTGCCAGGAAGGATACACACATCCTGAGCCCTCGGGTCCATGCCTGGCTAAATATACACATGCGTACTTGCCACCTTGGGTCACGGTCTTCCTGTGCATTGGACTCTTACTGTGCACTGCAGAAGGATGGGCTAACTGCCCTCCCAATTTGACCAAATCACAAACAAACTCTGTTTCCCTTTTTATGGGCTTTTCTCCTTCTCTTGGTGGTAGGAAAGTGAGTGAATGCAGATAGCCGGGGCCCAAATTCAGGTTTGATAGAGCTCTACAGGCAGCAAAGGAAGGACAGGCTGGGGACAGATTGGGACAAAGGTGAAGATGAGACCCTTGGGTCCCCCAGCAGGAGGAGAAGGAGGAATCTTCCAGCATGAGGAATCTACCAGTGAGCTGAGAGCAAGCTGACTCCAGCTGCCCAGGGACTCAGCGAGGTGAGCCACCAGAAGAAACGTGGCAGGGCAGCTCCTCTAGAGGTGGCCCCTATCATGGCTGGAGCCAAGTGGAGGCTTTCTACAGGTCTAGGCATGGTGCACCCCTCGCCCCAGCACACACATGTTACTGAATGTGTGCTAGCATTTTTCAACGCAGGCACTGCTGACATTTTGGCCAAGTCACCTGGTGTAGGAGCTCCTGCTCCCCACTTGTGATAACAAAACAAGTTTCCAGACATTGCTAAATGTCTCCCGCAGGGCAAAACCACCCACATCAGGACCACCACTCTGTGCTATGACCTTCTTAACTAGCTGTGATCTCCATGGCCCAGAAGAGGAACCGGAAACACAGACATTCAGGAAGATGCCCAAGGCCTAAGAACAAACAAATAGTGTGAAGGAGTCTTTACCACCCTGCCTCTTGTTTTGCAACTCCGAAATCTAGCTTGTCATCTTTAAGACTGCAGGCATCCTGTGTTTGTTAAATTAATAAATCAGGGGACATCGTAATTCTCCATATTGTTAATTCTCTGGGTTACAGTTCTCCATCAAAGCAAATAAACAGAGAGCTCATTCTTAGCAGCAGGATCCAAAGAGACTGAAAGCAGTGATACACAGCCAGGTGCACCCCTGCGCATAATAGACTCTCATTTAAGGGAATCCACATCAGGTGAAGTTGTTCTGAAACAATGGAGAGCAAACCAGAGAGATGTGGGACAGGCCTTAGACACGCTGCTCATATTCCTCCTCCATAAGTGAGTCCACCTGGTCCTCCTGAGTGAAGACCAGAGATGGTAAGGAAGGTCTCTATGACACAGTCCCAGGTGACCAATAAATGAAGATTCTTATCATAATTATCTCTACTCAGGTGCATAAACCGACTGTGTGGATGCACAAGGTAAAGCAAGAATAATGGGATATTGTCCCTTGATTCCCCAAAGGAGTTATGATTCTGAATCATTTATGTGTATTTAAGGATTTGTAGGATAAGAAAGAATCTTCTACCCAGACTCAGGAGAGCTGCTTCCTGGTGCTAACTCTAATTAGCAATGAGCCTAAGAACTCGCAAATCTGCCTCAAGCGCCTCCAAGATGAATTCACTGTCTGATATTCGGAAAATTGAGCACAAGCAGGGAATAGAAGTGCACATCTATAACCCCAGCCCTCCAGGAGACTGAGGCAGGAGAACCAAAAATTTGAGTCCAGTGTGGGACCCTGTCTCCAAATAAATAAAATAAAAAGGGCTAGGGATGGAACTCAGTCCTGGGTTCAATCATCAATACCAGGAAAAAAATCAAGCTTAGATTTTTTTCTAAATCACTTACTCTTTGAAGCTGTGAATACAGAATGACCATCTACTGCTCTTTTCTGAATCTTTGTGCTTTGAACCTCTGTATATAAGGTGACCATCTGGAGCGGTATTAAAACTACAGACTTTCTAAGATTTTTAGTGAATTGTTATAGAACGAAAATCAGAACTGTAAAAATCAATGACAAATCACCAAATACACAAGTTAGCTACCATGACTTGATTATTTCTTTGCATGGAAAATAACTTGGAGTTAAATATGTGTGATTTTACTGCCAGTTCAGGAACATGGTCTTTCCATCACATATTGAATAAAAATAATCAATGGGAAATAAGGTCATACATTAAGCTCCTGTCAAATTGAATGTCAAATCGCCAAATGCAAACACAGCACATTTGTTTAAAAAAAAAATCAATCTACCAACATGAGGCCTAAATATATAAACAGTGAACAATCTAGTTTTGGTATGGTACCCCTCACACCTCCCTGCCTTTATTTGTTTGTTTATTTATTTATTTATTTATTTATTTTTTGAGATACTATCTCACTACATAGTCCAGGCTGGGCTTGAACGCACTATATAGCCCAAGTTAGCCTCAAATTTGTGGCAGTCCTCCTGCCTCGGTCTCCCAAGGGCTGGAATTACAGGCCTGCACAACCACGCCTGGTCCTCACAGTTCCCTTTCTGCACCAGCTTTTGTGGCATTTCCCCCATTTTGAGTACTGCATCAGTTTCCAAATCCTAGTGGAATGGATGGTAGAGTCTCTGGAGCCACTTACAAGAGGTGACCCCAAGTTCATCCACTCAAGAATCTTCATTACACCATTATCAAGTTCCTACTCTACCAATTTTCCTGGAGCGCATAGGAAACAATGGTCACAAAACTGTTCTGAGATGCCCAAGTCTCTTCTTGTATCCAAGCAACTGTGGAACACCTGGAGGCTAAGGTGGGTCACAGAGGTCAGTTAAGGACACTGCTGCCAGGGAAGGGTAGGAGTCAGAAGACAGTGATGAAGGATACGGTTCTGTTCTTAAATTATTGAATCTTTGATAACAAGACAGTATTTCTGAAGCACAGAATGTAAAAGACCATAATTAATAAGACTGTAGAGGAAGGCTCAGTATACAGTATCGAATTTCTCATGTAAGGGAAACCACAAGACACTCAAACCATGTGCCTGACTTATTTCACGTATCTATCCCATTGCTTCAAAATCATTTTAATTGGCAGTTCTTTTTATTACTTCTTCAATTTCATTGACTTATATTGGATTGTTCAGGATTTTTATAACTTCTTGGCTTAACTTTATATGTATCTAGGAATCTATGCATTCCTTCTGAATTTTCCATTTTACTAGAGTACAGCTTCTCAAAGTAGTGACAGATGGTCTTCAGGATTTCTGCAGAATTTGATGCGGTTGGCTAAGAGCTTATCTATTTTATTTAATCTTTCAAGAAACCAACTCTTTGATTCATTGACTTTTCATATTTTTTTAGGCTCAGTTGTATGAATTTCTGCTCCAATTTTTGTAATTTCCTTCCTCGTACAACTTTGGATTTGAATTGTTCTTGTTTTTGTAGAACCTAGAGATTCATCCTTAGTATATTTATGTGAGCTCACTTTGCTTTCCTGATGGGGGAATTCATCACTATAAATGTTCCTCTTAGGATTGCTTTTATTCTGGTGGGTAGGTTCCAGTGTGCTAATTTGTTTTATTTATGCTACTAGCTTTCTTTTTGTTCATTGAAAAGAAAAGTTTGCCCTTTTATTTAATTGTTTCTTCTTTGTAAGAGAGAATGTATTTTTGCTCATGATCTGTATTCTGAATAATGTTTTGCCCATTCTTTTAAGATCACAATACACAGTATATTAACCATTGTCATTCTCTAATCATTTTGTTGTGAAATTTTTAGTTTTTCATAGAATAAGAAGAGTGTTTTTCACTATTTTCTTTATTAATATTTACTTGTACTAAATTGAATTTTAAAAAAGAAAGAAAAGAAGGATGATTTATGTAAAGTAGTATAAACCAGTCCAAGTGATGAGGGTTGGACATGAGGAGGTTATTTTATTTAGATGTGGACATGGTCAGTTTATTTTATTCTAGGTGAGAACTTTCTGGCCATGGTAAAGAGGATAGAATAGAGAAAAACAAAACCAAACAGAAACAGAAGGCTGTGAAAGTGACATAGAAATGAAAAAGCAAAAAACATTAACAGGTAAAATTCAGAGAACTGCATTGAATGACAGAATTATGAAAGAAGTCAATACAGATATTTCTAAATATCTTGATGAAATACCAAAACATATCCAGAAAAGCACATAAAAATAAATGTGAACTTAGTAAATTTTTATAAATTAAATATTCACTTAGCTACCATCCGGGTCAAGAAACAGAGCATGTCTAAATTCCAAGAAGACACCTGCTTAATCACAACCTAACAGAACCACTCTTGATTTCATGCTAATCACTTCCTTGTTATCCTATTTTTACCACCTAATTATGCATCTTTAATCACACTAGCTGAGCTGGGGATTTAGCTCAGTGGCACAGTGCCTGCCTGGCAAGCATGAGGTCCTGAGTTCAAATCCTGGTACTCCCTCCCCTCCAGAAAAAGAAAAAAATGTGTTCCATATTAATTGCACTACCTTTACTTTGCCTATTTTGACCTTTATATGAATGGAACCATATGGGGTAGATTCCTTTATACCCATTGTCTTATCTTCATGATACTGGACAGTGTATGCATGTGGCTATGTGCTGTGATTACTTGGCTTTTCTGGAATATGGAATTCACATCTATTAACCACTAGTGGATAATGGAAATGTTTCATGTTTGGGGCTGTCATAAATAAAGCTGTTATGAACACAATGTCACCTGATAGACATTCCTAGCAAATAACTAGCATGTAACACAATTGCTAGATCAAGGAATTGCATACCTGATCAACTTGAGTAGAAAATGTTAACATACGCTCTAAAATCACTCTGCCTATTTGCTCATCTGCCAGCAGAAAATGAGATTCCAGGCATATTACAACTTCACCAACACTTGGTATTGGGTGCCTTTCAGCCATCCCAAGGTGTTGGGGAGGGGGTTACCACAGTATCTTTCACTGAAAACACCCATCTGGGTGACAGTTATTTAGTTATCCTCTTATGGAGTGTATGTTTTATTACCTTGTTCATTTTTCCACTTAACTGTCTGTCTTATTGATCTACAGAAGATCAATATATGTTCTGGATGATGCCTTTTATTAGTTACATGTACTGCAGATTTGTGCCACCATGCCTGGCTAGATTTTGGATTATTTTGTTTTTACTCTTTCCATTGTGATTCTGCACAGACAGAAATACTTGATTTAATTTTATTAAAATTACTATTTTTCTTACAGCTAATCCTGTTTGGGTTTAGATTTTTTTTTTAAAAAATCATCTACCCTAGGACTGATAATACTTTAAATTTTCCTAATAAATATGATTCTTTTAACTCTCAGTGTTAAAAGTTTCCAACTTACCTGGAATTGATTTTGCACATAGCTTGAGGTTAATAGAGATTTTCTTTTTTTTTTTCTTTTCTCTGTAAAAGTAAACCAATTGCTGCAGCATCATAAATCAAGTGCTCTTTTGTGTGTTTGGCTTTTTCTGACCACTCTGTTGCATTTCCTATATTTTAACCAGTATCTTTCTACCTTAATATTATACCTTTTTTAAAAAAAGCTTTTACATCTACTAAATTGAGTTCTGTTACTTTTTCAAAAATTTTAAGTGATTTGGGGCCTTTTAATATTACATATAAAGAATAATACTGCATGGCTGTGTGAACATTTAGATTTTCACAGGAATCACAGTGAATCTGTAGAAATATTCAGGGAAAATTGCTAGCTTTGTTATAGTGACTCTTCTAATCCATGAAGCACATCTTCATTTACTTCTGTTTTCATTCATTTCTCAAAAAATTTCTGAATAAAGATCTTGCACATCTTAGATTCAGTTTAGCCCTGGAAATTTATGTTTTAATAATAACTAGCAACTTGTCAAATTTTACATTTCTTGTGCATTTTTATTACTGAATATGCAAGATCTAATTAACTTTTATTTCATTTATCTGATATCTAGCAACTTTGGTAAGTTCACTTTTTTTTTTTTTTTTTTGCGGCACCGGGGATTGAACTCACAACTTTGAGCCTGCCAGGGCAGGCGCTTAAGGCACTGAGCCAAACTCACAGCCCTGGTTTTTTGAGGCAGGGTTGCACTATGTAGCTCAGGCTGGCCTTGCGCTCGCGTTGTAGCCCAAGCCGACCTCGAACTCACAACACTCCGCTACCTCAGCCTCCCGAGTGCTGGGATTAAAGGCGTGCGCCACCACGCCCGGCTGGTAAGTTCACTTTTAAATGTTAATAACATTTCTATATCCTCTTAGATGTGTTACATGCAAAACCATCTCTTTAGAAAATCATAGTTTTTTTTCCTTATTTCTATTCTAAAAACTTTCATGTATTCTACTTTCTTCTCTGCACTGGCTAGGCCTCTCGGAGCTAAGTAAATGGTAAATGTGAGCATTCATTGACTCATCCAAAAATGGAAAACCCAAAATTCTAAGCAAAATATGAAAAACATGAGTTCTGAAATACAACCAAAAGATCAATACATCATGTCCAGTTGGATAGCTCAGATCTATAAGTTCTTGAGTGGGATAGGTCTTTAAAGACTTTTTAGTATCATTCTTGTTGAGTATTCCTGTTTTTTCCTGGAGAACCTACACAAGGAACATCATTCTCTTTCATTTCTCTGGAAGACTTTGCATAATATTTCTTCACTACTTGTGTGTCGGAATTTGTTGGAGAAGACATACAAGTCTGAAATTTTCTTGGTGGAAGTGCTTTTGCTTATGGATATACATCATTAATAGCAGTGAAACTATTTAGACTTTCTATTTATTCTAGTGATGGTTTGCAAATTTTATTAGAATATGTTACCTCCATTTCTATCTTCCTTCTAATTTGTAATAAATTTAATTATATTAACTTTACACAATAAAACTCTCTAAGATATTAGTATTTTTCCAATTCAGTGTTTATTTGGAATTGTTCACCTATTTCTCACATTCTT
>RJWM01048986.1:0-11296 GCA_004363535.1 Dasyprocta punctata
ATTTCTTGTTAAGCAGTCAGTTCACTTTACTCCAACCAGCCTGCCCTCCAACAGACAGAGGAATGGCCACTGAGGAGAGTGGCTGACTATCCATCCATTTTCAGCTGAGTGTGTTGTTTAGCTACAGTTCTGAGGTCCACTGAAAAGAAAATGGAGAAACTCTACTTGATATTCTTCTAAAGGCAAATACATGGCTTTTAATTTAGGGACTGAATGCCCACAATTGGACTGTCGTTTTCTTGAGGTCAAAAATAGGTTCCTAAATTCTCATTTCAGACTCTTACCATGACACTCTATATAAAATTAGAAATAATTTAAAACTCTCTGCTCTTTCAGGTTTAAATCTGATAATTTTCTTTCACTTCTTTTATGAACATAAGGACTCTTTTCCTGCCATCCCTAAGGAGAAATGTCAAAGACACCACAAAAGCTTTCAGAAGCCTTATGCTGAAACTCAAAAACTCAGGCTTGAAGGTGAGTAGAGAGAAGGCAGGGGAAACATGGAAGACCTCTTATGGGATTGATTGTAGAAGACAGTAAAGGATAGGCTTTATAGATTCTAGTGAAAGTGATAGCACTATTAAAAGGCAAATCATTTAACTTATGATGGGGCTACATAAAAATGAACACTATTGAACATTGTATGAACTACACATTATGGGAAGTGATTTTCATGTAGTTTTTCATTGAATTCTCTAAGCAACTCTATAAAGCACGTGATGCTCTATGAGTTTTAGAATTTCAGGAACCAAGACTCATGAGACTATCATAAAACGAGTTCCCCTGGGAATGCATTCTGTAATTAGTGTTCAGAAGACTTTTTAAGGAGTGCTAAGTAACAGCTGTAAGTGAGTGAGGGAGGTGCAGCTGGGCAGAGGAAAAGGTTGCATTGGGATGACATTACTGAGGCCCCATCAGATCTGTCATGGAGTTCTGAACCTGGCGTGGCCTTTTAGAATGATACCCCATCCGTGCAAGGGGGCTAGTCCCTTTGAAATCACCTGTGAACATGTCATTGGATACTAGCTTACCCCAAGGACAGCCAGCTCTATTTGCACCAGGAAAATCTCTAGATATGTCATCAGTTCACATTTTCAGAAACTAGGAGAATGGTGCCACAATCTTGAAGCATAGAGCTACATAGCATATCATACTATCCACTACTATGTGCACTACTATTGCACATAGTGAGATGTCCCTATCTGGGGACAACTGTTCCTCCAAGATTCTGATACATCTTTCTTGCTTATGAAACTTACAAGGAGGTTAATGGAGCAATATTAGCCTCTTGTAGCTGTTTTAGAAGTCACTTTGATACTTACCTTTTTTTCCTCTGCTACTCATTTTAGATTTTCTGCATCCTTAGTTCACATTCGCTATTTTATGCAATTTACCTGACAAGGCAATCCAGGGTCTCATCCCTGAGGTTTCTAAGCCCCTAGTCATCACTTTTTCTCAGGCCTTGATTGCTTATCACTTTTCATCAAAATTGGGTAGAGGAGAACCAAATGATACCATTGGGCTACAAAGGTACCAGTCATATTCTCCTCTGACTTCCCTGTTTAAAAGCAGTCCTATCTCTTCCTTATGATCAGGGTTACTCTTGCTAATCTAATGACCTTCTTTCTTATTTCAAGGTCTCCTGGCACAAAAGACTCAGAGAAGTTGTGTGGCAGTTGTAACTTAAAGCTAGACTTGTTATGATTGATACATTGTGTCAACCTGAGAAATTTAGAAGTTTAACTGAGACTTAGCAGGGAGCCAGCATTCCTACTTTGTAAATATCCTCACCCTCAAAGAAAGGCAAGATTTGTGAATGCTGACCCCACCTTGGAAGGCGGGTGACCTGTGTACAATATAAGGGAGAAAAAGAGACTTGCTTATCCCCCTTTTGCTCTGGCTGCTTTTGCTTGGCTGCTGCCTTGAAGTGTTGCCCCATGCCATGCCACCCTGCCTTGGAGTCAGCTGATTATGGACTGAAACCTCCAAAAACTGTAAGATAAATAAACCTTTCCTTTCTTAATTTTGGGTGTCAGGTGTTTTGTCTCAGCAGGGAGAGAAAATAACCAAGAGAGGACTCTAATTATGTTGCCTGATGGAAGCATTCTGGAATCTAGAGCTTTTAGATGAATAGAACATACGGAAGCACGAATTCCCCTGGTGAGTCATTGAAAACGATGGCAAGAAGATGCTCTACTATATCTGTCCATTGGTTCTTGAACCAATATATTTTACCCATTTGAACACAACACCATACAATAGTCATTCTTAGAGGATGTGTACTACATCCTGGAGGATGCTTCTCATTCTCACAGTATCATTTCCAGTGATACCCAGGGCCTCAGCAGTGCCTTCAGAAGGCTGTTCCAATGTTCTATCAGATCTAAAGTTCCTGCAAAGTGTGTCATTTATTTTGGCATGATGTTGAGCAGCATTCTCTATGAGCAGAATGAACACAAATAAGCTCTCAGACGGTGGTGCTTGGCAAGAACCTGTGGTAAGAAAATGCAAACCTGTACTCTGAAATAAGGTACTCAATCTGGTAATAGAGAAAGGAAACAACCACCTCAGTGAAGGCAGTGGAGTTTGTGATTAGAGGAAGGATCATGGGAGGACAAGCTGAGTCTCAGCAGCTGAATAGTAAATCTGGAGGTAGAATATGGTAGATGCAGGGGAAACAGGAGCAGTGCCAGCAGCAGCCTTAATTAAGCATTATTCTATAGTAGGTTGAAAGACAGTCAGAGAAAGCTGATTTTTGTTAGCATTGCTATTGATGTTAGTCACACCCTTGATTGTTTGTCCTTCCCCACCCCCCGGCTTTGGAGATGTGGGTTACCTGAGGTTTATTATTTAAGCATAGCCTTGATGGTGTGAGTGGTAGGCCTAGGGATGAAGAGAGAGCAAGGCCCTTGGATTCAGAGAAAATATGCTCATTTTACTTGTAGTACAGTTTCCAGAGTTAGAAAAACCACACAGAAATCAATCATATGCTATTTGGTATGTTGAAAGGTCTGATTCTAACACAAATATTTTCAGAAGGAACATGGGAAATGTCAAAAATTGTCAGTTCAGTGAATATTTTTTGGTGATAATGTTTTCC
Source organism: Dasyprocta punctata (assembly GCA_004363535.1). Lineage (NCBI taxonomy): Eukaryota > Metazoa > Chordata > Mammalia > Rodentia > Dasyproctidae > Dasyprocta > Dasyprocta punctata. The sequence continues at coordinate 3,101 of RJWM01048986.1, forward strand.
AGCAGTAAATTTCCACTGGTTCTCTTTCACATTGTCAGTTGAACAAAGCACTTGCATGCTTTGCTGGTTTCTAACTAATGAGTTGGCTTTGGTCCTTTAAAACAGTAATATATAATAGCGAGTATCTATTGAGTCAATAAACCTTTAATCAGAAGTGTCTTAATGACAAACAGCACACTACCGCATGGAATAAGGTTAAAGGTTCTTAAATTGAATCATATTTTTGGTTTTGAATTTTTCCACAGGCATAGAGTAATAATAAAAGGGATCATATCATATTTGTTGTGCCTGAGGAGGAACCGAGATAATTTGTTCTACACTTCCTTCTTTTTATAATGTTAAGGTAAAGTGACTTTAAAAATACCTTTTAAAAAGAGTATCTAATTGTGCATCCTGGAAATGATGGATTCAAAGTGCAACTCTTTAAAAACTCTTATCGTTAAACTAATTCCTGACAGCATATGTGGTTTCTTGGATGATTATTTTAATGTTTTTATAGCAAGAATATTGGTGTGTTATGTAAGATAAGTTTTATTTAGAGCATGAGTATCTATTTTCTTAAATATTTGATAATTTTTAAACAAGGTTGTCTATCCTCTCCAGTTGATTCTCATTCCACAGGGATATGTAGAACTTTAAAAGCTTGTTGGAACTAATGGCATTGTACTGTCACAAGGTACCTAGAGATTTTGTATTTTGCATGTTGCTTAGCTAAAAGCATCAACATCAAAGCTCTGTGTTGTCACATACTCCATTGACACTCTGTTCAGTCTTTCTCAGACAGGTATTACTTTTCCAGTAGGCTGTACCTGTCTAAACTAACTCAATAACACATTTCCTTGAAATGTGGGAAAGTTGGCTGTCATAGAAACAAACCAGGGAAACTGGGCAGAGACCTTATGACTGCCTCCTTCTTGCTAATGCTCCCCTAGTTCATAAATTTTCTTCTTTAATCATGAAGTGACCTTGTGACCAGTCTCCTTTCTAACCACTCACTATCTTTTATTCGCTGAAGTTGCTACTGGACAAACTAGATTTCGAAAGCATAATTTTAACCAAAAATCTTTAATACCTCTGAGGAAAATATTTTTACTATTGCTGCATTTTCAAATATATTTTTGATATTCTTTGCCAGATATTGTACTTTCCTGGGAGAAGGCTAATTGGAATTACAGAAATGAGCACAGGATGCTGCATTAGCATTTTTAAACTCGGTACTTTCCAGTTCTTTCTACTCTAATGAGGGAGAGTTCTAGAAATTCTGTCACATGTTTGACACTTTATAAGTTTTCAAAAAAGAACTCGTGCTAGCCTCTGATAAACTACTTAGAAAAGACCACAGAAGGAGGGACCATGTAAAGCCAGGACCCATGCTGCTTGACCAACATGCAAAGAAGTTGACCCTCTTTTTCAGGATGGAGCCCATTTTAGAGTCTCTGGGGTGTGTATGCTTGAATAAATAAAACTAATAATAATAGTTTAAGGGATAGAAACTAATTTTCCTAGATTAAGATCAAAGCAATTTTTCATAGTGGTGCAGGAGAAACCCTTAGCAGGTAATCTGATGGTAAAGAACCTGCTTGTTCTTAGATAAAGAACAGAAATGCCTCAGCCACATGGTCAGGGACAGGAGAACTGAGTGTGCCAGGGAGATTGCAGACCTGGAGTAGAATCGAGTCCTGAGTCTAAGGTAAAGGCTGAAATGATATCTCCTAAATGTGACCTTATTTAGACATACAGTCTTTACAGCTGTAATTAATTAAAAGGAGTTTATAATAGACTAGGGTGAGCCCTAAATTCAATGACTGGTATTTTTGCAGAAGGCCATATGAAGATACAGTGACAGAGACACACAGGAAGGGAGGCTATGTGACAACAGAGGTTAAAGAGTGGAGTGATGTTGTAGAAGCCAAGGAATGTCAGGGATCGCCAGCACCACGAGCTAGAGAGAGGCCAGGAAAGACTTTTCCTGAGAGTTGTCAGTGAGGGCAAGATCCTGATGACAGTTGGACTTTGGATTCTGGTCTCTTGAATTGTGAAAGAACAGTTACAATAAAAAACACATTAGATTCATCCTTTTTACAAAATACTTTTTTTCCTGTGCTGGTGATTGAACCCAAGGGCTCAAACATACTAGGGAAGTACTCTACCATTATACTAGCTATTGTAGTCAGGGGATTGTGAGAAAAACAACTGCATACAGAACACATAATTTATAGTATTATTTTATGGGTCACCCAGGGTCAAATACAAGAAGGGCAAGAAATGTGGCCACACACTAAAGAACAAGAGAATCCATCTGAGGGCCTGGATCTCACAGCATTGTCCTGCATGAGTCCAGCTGAAGATCTAGAGCCCATGACAATGCCCCTCAGGAGTCCGAATGGAGGCCTAGAAAACATGACAATGACTCATGCAAGTCTGTTTCATGGATCTGCGCTGGGAAGGCCCAAAGGTCAGCAGTGGAAGCTCGAAGTCTGTGCCTGCAATGTGAAGGATCTGTGCCGCAGGTTGAGGGTTCTGCACTAGAGCCAAGAAGCGACACTCAAAATAAGGACCAGAGCTCCCCCCAAAAGTACCATAGGCATCTTCAGTAACAAGGAGGTCCTGAGCTCCTCTGAGGATGAGAATAGTCAAATTTATATCAGGAAGCCAGTGTGACAAGCTTCTCCTGGAGATTAAATAGCACACATCTTCCCCTCTGGAGCCAGGAAGCAATATTCAAAGTAAGGACCAAAGCTCCCCAAAGTGAACCGCAGGCATTCTCAGCAACAAGGTCCCGAGCTCCTTTGATAATAATAGTTGTCTTGGTTACTTTTCTCTCATTGCTGGAACAAAATACCCAACACCCAAAATTAAGGAAGGCAAGGTTTATTTAGTTTTTGGAAGTTTCAATTCATAATCAGTTTCAATCAATTCATAATCAGTTCAATTCATAATCAGTTGACTGCAAGGCAGGGTGGTACGGCACTGGGGCAACACTTCAAGGTAGCAGCCAGAGCAAGAAGGGGGAAAACAAGTCTCTTCTCCTCCCTTATAGTGTACACAGATGACCTCCCGCTCCTTCAGGGCAGGTATAGCACTCACAAAGTCTCTGCATGCTGCTCTTGCACAGGATGAGGATATTTGCAAAGTAAGATCCTGTCTACCTGCTAAGTCTCTCAGTTAAGCTTCTAAACTTCTCAAATTGCCATAATGTATTAACCATAACCATAGCTGAGTTCATACCAGGGAAACCAGTATGACAAGTTCCTCCAGGAGAATCAACAGCAACAGGAGAACCAACAACTCCAAACAAAAACACTTAGGAGAACCCACAATACTACTCCTTCTCTCCAGGTCTCCCTTTTGTGCTGGTAACAGTCCTCAGGTTCATCCATGTTGTTGCATATGCCAGGCTTTCCTTTTTAAAAGCTGAATAATATTCTGTTATGTGTGTATATATATAGATTTCACATTTTCTATATGTATTCATTAATTACCTGAATTAGGTTGCTTATATCTACTTAATGCTGCAATAAATATGGGGATGGAAATATCTCCTTGAGATCCTGATTTTATTTCTTTTAGATAAATAAGCAGAACTATGGTTTCTGGACCTCATGAGTTTCATTTTTAAATTGTTTGGAGAATATCTGTGCTGGTTTTCATAGTGGCTACGCATTTCTACAGTTATTCCAGTTTCTCTACATCCTTGTCAACTTTTATTTTCTGTTTTTGGACAATGGCACAGTCTAACAGTTGTAGTTTTGATATTCACTTCTCAGACAGTTAATGATTCAGAATTCCTTTCTGTTAGCTATTTGTATATTATCCTTGGAGACATGTCCATTCAGATATTTGCACACTTTTAATTGAGTTACTGAGGGCTGGGAGTTTGGCTCAGCAGCCTAAGTGCCTGCCTGGCAAGTGTGAGGTTGTGAGTTTGAGCCCTGGTGCCACCAAAAAAAAAAAAAATTGAGTTATTTATTGTATTTATGTTCTTGAGTTATAGGAGTTCCTTATATGTTTTAAATATTAATGTCTTACAAGATAAAAGTTTTGCAAATATTCTTTCCATTCCAAAGGTTGAGTGCCTCTCAATCTATGGTCATTTGTGACAGCAGTGCTAGGAGACTAATGCAGTATGGAACATGATTCTATGCCTAATAGCTTTCTCTGTGTTCTATAGAAAAATGCATGAGGGGACTAGATCAAATGTTATTAGTACTTCTTTCTGAATATAAGACTAAAGGTGACTTTTTTCCCCTTTTAATTTTCTGTATCTTTCAGTGTCTCAAATGAGAATTCATTCGTTTTGAAAAAATAATAGAATTAAAGTTAAAATAGTTAAAAGACATCCATGGTTAAAAGATTTAAAACTTGGTTAGTGAATATTTATTGACGATCTTCTATGTTCTTGGTACTATTTTAATTACTAAGAATGAGACAGATGTCATACTCTAAAGTTGTTTACTGTCATGTATGAGTAAATAGACAATATGTTGTTGAATGAATAGTGAATAATGAATAAAATAATTTCCTAGACCTATGAAAACTGAGTATTGGGCAACATGAGACAGAGTAATAAGAAAGGGATAGGGTGGTTAAGGAACTCTCTCACCCCTTACTCCATGAGACAGTGGTCATCACTGAGTTCTCAACAGTGAGAGGGAGGACACAATGTAATGTTACAGAGAAATGGTGTTTGAAGCGGAAGAGTGAGCAAGTATGAAGGACCTGAGATGGGAAGGAGCGTGGTATGTTAGAGGGATAGAAAGAGGACAGTGGGCTGGAGAGGAGGAGTGATTGGCAAGGAGAAAGAGGAAAATCAAGAAGGCTAGGGTCAAGGATGGGTGTCCTGGCAAAGAGTTAGGCTCAAAGGGTGGAAGCAGAAAAAGTCCCTTGCAAGGATCAAGGGGTGACACAGTGATATTTTCATTAGAAAGATCACTCTGGCTGTTGTGTAGAGGATGGAACTTATATGCATCTCTGTGAAAGGATATGCAAAGAATAAGGCCAGTCTGGGCAATTTAAATGGAAAAGGGATACATTTAAGAACTCTTGGAAACCCACAAAATATTTGGGGTTGGGGGAGAAGACCAGACAATTAGACTGGGGGTGGCTGCACAGTCAGATCACTCTGTAGTGATAGAACTGGTCACTTAAGTGGGAACCCAGGGGACCTCAGTGGACATAGGTCTTGCAGTCTATACTCAGAGGCTTATGTTTAGATTTAGGAAGATATATCTAAGTCTGTGTTTTAAAATTATTAAAACACATCGATTTTTATCTTTGTGGAAATATGCATGTCATTCACAATTATTTCTACTAGTTAATAAATGGAAGAGTAAATTTAGTTTTCTTTTTACTTGTTAGAAAAGAATTGCTTTAATAAATTCTTTCAGTTGCTTCAGTTGTTTTACTAAACTATTGTAGATTTCTGCATTTATAATTCAGACTGCTTGTTTTTTAATCTAAGTGACTTTTAGGTAAACAAAGTGCATATTTTTCTTCTGGAGTTTTTATCCTTACTGGAATTCTTTAGGTAAAACTTAACATTGATTTATGTCTAAAAAGTATAAAAGTAATCTGACATAGTTATTAATAGCCAGATTATCAAATCTACCATTCCAAGGTGGATATGATGCTACATTTCCAGAACTACATAGCTGAGATATCAACTAATGCAATTGTACATGCTTGAAACAGGTAAAAAGGTACTAAAGTGTCATAACATCCTTGTTACACACACACACCACATATGCCATATGTAATCATTTAGGATATCTTCTTGGAATTGTCAGTAGAATTTAGAGCTGATTCCATCACTCATTCTACCACCTACAGCTCTAGATATCCTTGGGTAGTGTCTTGGTTACTTTTTACTCATTGCTGAGACAAAACACCTGACACCCAAAATTAGGGAAGGAAAGGTTTATTTAGCTTACAGTTTTTGGAGGTTTCAGTCCACAATTAGCTGGCTCCAAGGCAGGGTGGCATGGCACAGGAATAGCACTTCAAGGCAGCAACCAAGCAAAAAGCAGCCAGAGTAAAAAGGGGGCAAGAGCAAGCTTCTTCTCTTCCCTTATATAGTACACAGCCCCCCCCCCAGGGTGGGTGTAGCATTCACAAACATCCTTGCCTTCCTTTGCAAAGGATGAGGATGTTTACCAAGTAAGACCCCTGGCTCCCTGCTGAGTCTCTCAGTTAAACTTCTGACCTTCTCAAAGTGACACAATGACCTGATAACTGCTTATGCTCTACACCCCAGGATGTAGAGCTGCTGCCTTACTTAATTAAGCTGCTAGACTTCTCAAGTTGACACAATGTATAAACCCTAACAGATAGGTAATTTCACCTTTGTAAACCTGTGCTGTTTCTGCTGCTCTCAAACTTAGTGGATTATTGAAATGCGAAGTGTATCATCAATTTAAAAGTGTTTCCTAACTTTAACATCTTTCCCTGTTAAACTATGGGTTCTTAGTACTCCTGTTCTCTTCTGTGTGTCTATCATTTATCCAACAGTGTAGGCATCATATCAGATCCTCATGTTCCTATTGCACTTCTGCACATGGTGACTTTTTCTGCAGGTATTGGAACTTTTGGAGCCATCTTAATGTGTATACTTCTCTCATGTATGTCACATTTGTCCCCTCGGATTTGTTGATTGTGAAACTATTTTTTCTTATTTGAAAGGACAACAAGTAACTAACTGGCCTTTCCCTCATCCGTATTGTTATTTTATTTTATTTTATTTTATTTTATTTTATTTTATTTTATTTTTTAATTTTTACTTTAAAAAGGATAAAACCAAAGAAAATAAAACAGAATAAAACCAATCAAGACAAACCAGTGTAAGTGATACAGGCCTTCAAATATTATGAAATCAACAATAGTTACCATAATGTCTTTTGTTGTCTTCAAAATAGCTGCAGATACCTTCAGACATAGTAAAAATCAAACAGAACAGAATAGAATAGAAACAATAAAAACAAAACAATGAATGCAATAAACGACTTCAAAACAAGCCAATAGTAAATCCAAAAGGGCTACTATAATATATCTTGTTATCTTTTAAATAGCTGGCTGTGCCATTGGATTTAATATAATCAAACAAAACAAAGAATAAAACCCAATGCAACAAAACAATGAAAATGATATAGGACTTCAAAACAAGATAACAGGGAATCAACAATGGCTATAATCCTCAGAAGGAGAACCCCCCACGATGCCATACTGCGTATTGCTATACTCTGAACTGATGATTAGACCACTGGCCATATACCTGCAAAGTCAGTGAAACACCAAAGCACCACAGGCATTCAATTGCATTTCACCTCGCTAGCTATCATCACAGCCTGTTTCACTGGATCAGCTGGTCACTTATGAAGGGAGAAATTGGTACTTCTTGTTTGCTAGCCCACACTCTAGAAGGGGCTGCGATCTGACTGTCCCCACTCTGGTGGTGGCACAGGCATGGCACTGGTTTCCAAGCAGGGCTTGATTCCTGGTGTGGACTTGTTCTTTCCCCGCACAGTCCATGAATGGTGCTGACTCACAGGCAAAGGCTTGGGTCTGGCTGTCCCCAGTCTGGTAGAGGTCTGTGCATGGCTATCATCGATATTGTTTTGCACCAACAGACGGATGAAGGATTGTTTATATATAGGGCTCAGTTAGAGACAACCTAGCAGGCCAGAAAGAAGCATTTACTTTTGTGGCAGGTGTTCAGGGGCAATTGGGGGAAGAATGAAAGGAACAAAGTTGGCAACTTTTTTTCTGTTCACTCTGAAGTTACCCAAATTAACTGGGTGGGTGAATATTTAATGCCACCACATCACATATGTAATTTGTACTATCTGCTTTTAATCTTCACACCAGTTTTATAATCTTAATAAAATTTTAATTAAAAATAAATGAACTGAATACTCTAACAGAACATTTTAAATGCAGACTATCAGGCTGGAAGCCTGAGCTCAGCTGGAGATGCAAACAAAGCAAAAATATCCTAAAAATAAGTATCTGAGATCTTTCTCCCCTTCAGTTTAGAGAGTATATGTCAGTGATCAAGAGATCCTAAAATGTTATAGCTCAGATCCCAACTCACAATGGATTGAAGTCCCAACCTCTTGGTTTGGTTTGGGAGAATGTTCCTTGAGTGTACAATTTTGGATCTTTCCATCTCCCTGTGGTCATTTACTATCCCAGAGTTTACTG
>RJWM01048987.1:0-11262 GCA_004363535.1 Dasyprocta punctata
TATTAATTAAAAATACTTTAACAAAGAACTTCAGTGAATTTTACAATATAGTACGTCTTTCAAAAAGATTACCATCTGACCATATTCCATAGATGCAAGTATATCAACATAAAATAATAGTATTATATGTTCACCAGAAGTTTTCACCTTTTTGATCTTGAGTAAAATTTTAATTTTGCCAGCAAGGATGGTAAAACATTATAAAGTTTATACTTAAAATACTAATATCAATCAGGGAACAACACAGCCTCTGGACAGACTATAAGGGACAGAAAGAGAGCTGCTGTTGTTGTTGCTTGTCACTTGTTGCTTGCTGTTTCTTTACTATTTCACTGCTCATGGCCTACCTGCCATGCCATGGTAGCTCCTCTGTGATGCCCCTCTGCCATGCTACCCTGCTTTGGAGCTAGACAACTTTGAACTGAAACTTCTACAACTATGAGCTGAAATAAATCTTTCCACCTTTAACTTTTGGTGCTGGATATTTTGTCTCAGCAATAAGAAAAAAGTAACTAACACAATGAAAATGGGCAAAACTTATCAGGAAGACCCATCATAGATTTTTGCTTTTAGTTTTTAAAAATCTTCAAGTAAAAATATAGAAATATTCTCATGAATCTACAGGAAACTTCAACAAACTATAGTCCTATAATTAATATATTAATTCTATTCACTTTGTAATTACATTATGCTTCATATTTTGCCTGCACTCACTATATCTGAGTACATATCAGACTTTTCAAAGCAACTGAAGACTCAGTTGTACAACACCTGGAATATTAATAATTTATAGCTGCAGAGGCCTGATGTTAATGACAATGACTAATATCAAAACAAAACCCAAGTGAACCTCTAAATCTCTTCCCAACCTCCCTTCATCTCTGCCAATTACTTCACTTTGTCTCTTCTTGGCAGGGAAACCTGGAATTGCCCATAATTGCATAATGCATTTCTTATTGATTTTTTTCATTCCAAACTAATCATCTTTGAATACATCTGCCATGGTCTGAAGGTAAGCTTATTGAGTCTGGTTAAGACAATTCCTTGTAAACCATCATGTAGATTAGGAAAGATGAAGTCTGTCCTCTCTCCAGCGTGTAAAATGGATGTAATTTAGAATGTTCTAAAGTATTTCATAGGTCATCAGGAAGTCTCATAATGTCCTGTCTAGAATATTAAAAGATAAAGCCCCTGCAAATAAAAGCACAATCTCCTTGATTGCCCCAAAAATAATGAGAGAGGCTTTATTTGAGCAGCAACTTGAAACTATACTACTTCAATACTTTTTAAGAAGGTGTTTCCATCTGAATTGGGCTTGGACTGTGGTATTATCTGACTCTCATTGTGTAAGACACCCATTTAGTTAACCATGTGTCCTTTAATTATCCAAGAGCCAAACATTTCTCTGCCTTGTACTCTGGAGCCTTTATGGGTCTTGCCCACCAGAAGAATGTATTCTGAGTTCAGCAACATGTTTTATAATGTTTCAAGTGCATTCTTCATCAAGGAGATCATCTTATTTTTCTGTTGCCCATTAAGACTGTGCATTTCTATAAGAAAGTATAAAAAGAATTTCAAATTGAACATGGTGGTACATAAATATAATATCAACAGTCTAGGCGATTGAAGAAGGAGGATCACAAGCTCAAGTGCAACCTAGGTTTAGAGGGAACCTATCACAAAAATAAAAAATAAAAAAATGGCTAGAGATGTAGCTCAATGCAAAGGCCCTGAGTTTAATATTCCAGTACAAAAAACAAACAAACCAACAAAAAAACCTCCAAATGTGTAGTTCCTCATCTCCCTATGAGCAAAAATCAATTATTCACAAGAATTACCACAAAGAATCAGGAATACTTTTCACTAACCCCAGAGTCAGACCTGATTTATAGCCACTACAAATAGGCAAGCCTAGAACTAGAGTCTCAAGTTGCTATAGTCCCTCATAAGTATTCCCCTAAAATGTAACTCTTCTCAAACACCAGAAACCAGAACTGCATTGTCATTCCATTGTGAGTATAATGAGGAAAGCACTCCTCTCAAGAGGTGGCATTGATGCTTTGTCAACATTGCTTGAGACTTGAGGTGTCAGCAATTGGTGACACTAACATTTTCTCCTGGGATTCACAAATCAATATTTGACTTCCACATTGCTGTGAGAACCTCTTTAAGATATGAACACTACTGCTGAGATTTGCCTAACCCATCAGACATCCTCTTCTCATGAATTTTTTGTGGGGTCATGCTCATATTCTCTGTAATTTGTAATAGCAAGCAGAAATACACACAAAAAAAAATCAAGGATTTGGAGATAGATTTATTTACATCAACAGGCACTGATCAGAATCATTCCCAAAATATCAGACCCTGATCTCTGGTGGTCTAGTGTGTATATAGAATAAGTAAGCAGGAAGTACAGAGGCAGAATGGCCTGCCAATCAGGGATTGGTTTATACAATGTGCATCATAGTGACCAGTTATGCATCACGGTAACCAGCCATTTCTAAGAGACAGAAGCAACTGAAACTGGAACGGGAGCTGTTACCTTGACAACTAAGAAACTAAAGTATACTGACTGAGAGGAGGAGATTTTCTGTTATAATCTGTCTTCCATTGTGGTCTTCTTCCTCAATTTGCTCAGATGTATTTCTGGGCCATTATTAGATGGTGGAGCTCCCATCTTTTTCCCAAAATGAGCTCATTTCCAGGGTAAATCAGCTTCAATAAATGGTTTAAGCCTGAAAAGGGGGGTCCCCCAGCTCTACCCACTAAAATCTATTTGAACCCACCATAACACACCTTGTTTCATTTCCTTTGATTTCTAACCATCTTCAACAAGTGCTTTCTAATAACAGAGCTGCATATATTCAACCCTTTATTTTACAAATTGAGTAGATAAAGAAGTGGATTTACTCAACAAAACACTATTTCTTGCCATGTTTCCCTGTCCATTAGATTCCACTCCCTCTTCATCTATAAAATGGAGGTAGCAGCCTAAACCAGACATGGCAGCATGCCTGTAACCTGAGCACTCTGGGAGACTGAGTCAGAAGGATCACAAATTTAAACCTGTCCTAGGCAATTTAGCAACTTAGTTGAGACCTTGTCTCAAAATAAAAAGTAAAAAATAATAAAGGCCTGGGATATAGCTCAGTGTGAAAACCCTTGGTTCAGTGTCCAGTACACACAAAGCACCCACACACACACACACCACGATGGGGTAATTGCAATAATACTAGTTCCCATATTTTTTGTGAGAATTAAATAAGTTAAATTTGTTAATGTGTGCAGAGTTCTTTAGAGCAATGCCTAGAATATCTGGAATAAGTACTCATTAAATGTTATATGAAAATATTCTAGAAGGAAAGGGAAGAACAAAAAAAAGAAAAAATATTTTGCAGGACATCTTTAGTAAATCTTCTTGCTAAGAACAAGTACAATAGAGCTCTGTGTCTTTTTCCCCAAAACAATTAAAAATTTCAAATAGGATGGCCCCTTGCGGGGCCCAGCCCGCTGGGCCCGAGAGGCACAGGCACCGACCAGGACACAACTGAACTGCCTTCCGGGGGCCTGACCTTGGGACCCCAGAGGAGAATGAGAATGGCCCCTTGCGGGGCCCAGCCCGCTGGGCCCGAGCGGCACTGGCACGCGGGCTTGGAATCAGGGACAAACACCCCCCTTCCCCCGCCACCCCCGTCAGCAACCTGCTGTTTCGGAGGTCTGGCTAAATTGAAAGCAACCAAGGAACATCAAGCAACTATTTGCTAGTATTGTTTCGCAGATTTTGCAGGCCTCTGGTCAGCAACCTGAGCATCTCTTTGGAAGGTGACAGTAGGCAATGTAGCAAGTATGGGGGATTCTCTTCTGTTGTTTCTTCGAGGCCCAATATGGTTCTCTCTGTTTTGCTTTACTCTGATCATTATTATTATTAATAATAAATAAAAAAATTTCAAATAGACAAAATTTCCTTTTCCTGTGTGTATTTTATTCTATTTTTGTGTGAGAATGTGTAATAAGATACATGTAAACAAGCTGTTCTGTGGATATTTTCTCTGGATTAGAAAATATAGGAAAATGTGGCAAAATGTTTAAAAGAATTTGAATCTAGGTGATAGGTTCACAGGTGTTCATAATACTATTACTTCAACTTTTTTATATCTCAGAAAATTTTTATAATAAGCAATGTGCGCAGACTCCAGGAAGAGAAAGATGTGCCTCTTGAGAACTCACCACAATGGGTCAGAGACGTTCCAAGCAGAAGACAACTAGCCTGCCTTCCTGGTGAGTGCGTGACTGGCAGGGACTCCAGGAAGAGAAAGATGTGCCTCCCCTATGCCTAATGCCTACTGGCACACTGGCTAAGAATCAAGGACATCTCCCCCCCACCCCTGTAAACAACCTGCTGGTTAGGAGGACCAGCTAAATTGATAGCAACTAAGGTACACAAAGCAACTAAATGCTTGTATTGTTCAGTTGATTTTGCAGGCCTGGGGCTGGCAGTCTGAGCAAAATGCATAAATGGGAAGAGAACTGGAGTTTTGAGAGAAGTGTGGCAGCCCATCATTTTCAAAGCTTTTTAATTTTTTCATATGCCAACGTATCATCTATTTTTAAAAATAAATAAAGCAGGTGCTTTGAAATGTACACTTAGGCTGGGGATTTAGTTCAGTGGCATAAGCACCAGCCTGGAAAGTGTGAGGTCATGAGTTCGATCCCTAGTACCAAAGAATAAATGTACACTTCAACAGTAAAATAAGACAGGTGAATAAAAGTTTTAGCCTGTACTTGAAAAAGTTACAAGGTGAATATGAAACTAATGTCCCAATGATTGGGTATCAGGGAACCACAAAGCTAGCAAAACCCAGCCATTCTTTTTTCAGTGAAGGTGAACATGTGACAACCATGCTACTCTTCTTCATGGGAAGAATAAAAGTTCTAGTGACACAATAAAACCATTAACATTCTTGCCCTTTCTTCAAGAAATGGAAAGATTTCTTCACACTCAGGTTTCCTCAAGAGCACAAGGAAACTTCAAACCAGTGATCTTCTCTTTGCACCTTCCACATTGTACTACAGCCCATGTTCCTGTACAGAGAACATGGTCTCAAACATAAATTCCAGTACCACCCAGCCCCCTCTATATTGTCAACTTCAAACTCAACATTTTACAGTACATTTCCTGTAACATCCAATTAATTTCTCTTCGCTAGTTCTCTGTTTATTTATTTAATTACTTATTTTTCAAGACACAGTTGATTAAGAAGAAAATAAAAGATAGCTTGAGTTCGAACTCAAATATCTGTTTTAACCCCATTCTGGTTAAAAGGTTGAGTATCACAGCTCTTTCATATTCAGATTCATTCTAGCAAAGTTATAATCTTGATCCTATCTACTTGAGGATATTTCTGTTTTTACATGGTTCTGTCTTTATCTAGCTGTTTAACAGCAGCCTTGGTATTGGTTCCCAATAAACCTCATCTGCTAGTATTCATATCTTTTGCAATCTCCATCCCCTTTAGGATGGGCAGACTTATTGACTTATTTCTAACACATAAAATGCAACAGAAATAATGGGATGTCATTTTAGAGGTTATTTTATTAGAAAACTGCAACCTCCATCTTGGGCACGCTCTCTTGCTCCTCTGAGGTCATTTGACCTGTCGGACACCAACTGCCATTTTACCAGGCTCCCCTGTGGAGAGGGCCCTACAGGCTCCCCTGTGGAGAGGGCCCTACAAGTGAGCCTGGTAGAAGATGATTCATCCTAAATGGAGCCCTGAGGTGACTGCAGCCCCGGCTTAGAGCAACCACCACCTTATGAGAGGTTTGGAGGCAGACGCACCCTATGAAACTGGTTCCAGATTCCTGACCCCCAGAAATTATAAAATTATAAATTATTGTATTTTAAGCCTATAAATCATAGAGTAACTTGATAGGCAGCAATAGATAACTATTGCTTTAGATAATACAAATTACAGTTATTAAAACCCTAATTTTTAAATGAACTGATGAAATAGCTAAAATATGTTAGTTAAAACCTGCTTGTCCAAGGAACTGAAATGGTAAAGAATAGGTGTCTAGAGACTCAGCAAGAAGATGAACCACACCTTCCCATCAGCCAGCCAGTGCACAGGCTGTGAAGCCAGAAGAGCACATCTCCCCAACTCTAGTAAGCAACTGACTGATTCAGAGGAACTCAGGGTAAGATGATAGCAACTGAGGTGAAAGGAATACCTTGATACTTGTATTGTTTGATTGACTTTGCAGGCCTGGGACTGGTAGTCTGTGCATCTATTTGAAGCATGGCAGTGTGCACTGTGGCAACTGTGGGGAATTTCCTTCTGTCTTGTTTTTAAAATCCAATGTTTTGTTCTGTTTTACTGTTTGTTTTATTCCTGTATCTGGTAACCTGAGCAACTGTTTTGAAGATAACAATATGCAGTATAACAACCATTGTTAAATTCGTATTATCTTGTTTTGAAAACCTATATAACTATTGTTGGTTTTTAGATTCTTTTTGTCATTTTGCTCTTGTTATTGTTTTTGTTTGTTTGTTTGCAGCACCGGGGATCAAACTCACAGCCTCATGCCTGCCAGACAGGTGCATAAGCCACTGAGCCAAACTCCCAGCCCTAGTTTTTTGAGGCAGGGTCGCACTATGTAGCTCAGGCCGGCCTTGCACTCACGTTGTAGCCCAAGCTGGCCTCGAACTCACAGTGCTCCACCTACCTCAGCCTCCCAAGTGCTGGGATTAAAGGCATGCGCCACCATGCCCGGCTGGTTATTGTTGTTTTTTAGGTTTGCTTGCTTCTTGATTTTTCTGTATTTTTCTTTTTTCTCTTTAAAATAAAATTTTAAAATTTTAAAAGAGAATAAGTGTCTAATAATATTGTTCAGTTCCATGGCAAATGATTAGAAACTCCATTTCAACAGTTCCACAATCAGTAAGATGATAACTGAATTTCACATTAATAAGACCTCAGAATGACTCATAAGAAAAGAAATATTGTTTAACATTACAAATTGTGCATATTTGTATATTTGATCTGAAAAATCCTTTTATGATATGACAGCACTGAGTTTCTTCATTTGCATAAATAGAATCACCAGTCCCCATTTCTGTTCATTAATAAACAGTCTTCTGAACTTGAAATTCAATTTGTAGGTCTAAATTTTATTTTAACTATAATTTCTTTAGAATCAATGTTTGAAACAGCATTTGCTTTAAAGAACAAGAGTGCCCTCTTGTGACAAGTTATGCATTTAAATTCATGGGTAAATACTTTTTTTGGTTGCATATGAAATAATTTGAACAAAATCATTTCACAAATATAAAATACCCTGTACTAGTGAACCAATTTGTATTAGTACTTTGAACTAAGGGAAAGACAAGTACTCGAAAAACTTGGTTAATATTAATAAACAATATGAATAATTCACACTCAAGTGTTTTTCATTTGTACTGGGAGTTCAAACAAAACTTTAATTAAAAAGGAGACTCTCAACAGATGGTCTCTTAACTGCCTGGGAAAGGCTTTTCATCCCTGCTTTGGAACAGAGAGACTCACAGAACAAATGGCAGTTTTAGAACCAAGCAGTAGTCCAAGGTATACACCCACTCCCTAGCACTACCAGGTGAGGTTTCTGTTTTCCAAGGGTCAAGTTTTGATCTTTAACTACTCTTATCAGTCATATTTGTTTTACAAGTATAAAAGTTAAATAATGTGCAAAATTCTTTATTTTAAAAAAGAAAGTTAAGTTTAAAAAAACTCAATTGGATGCTTCTAAATGACTTCAGAAAAGACAATTGGGCAAAAAATGTTGTTGAATCTGTACACAGGCAAGAAAACTATGAAGAACAGAGAATAAAAGTTATAAAAATCTAGAAGAATTCTAATCTCAAAAACTTCACAACACTGGCAGACTACCTAAGACATAACTTATAGTAAAGCTCTCACCTTCTGGGCATGGTGGTACACAACTGTAATCCCAGCATTTTCAAGGTTGAGGCAGGCAGATCATTGTAAGTGTGGATTTGAGGGCAACCTGGACTACATAGTGAGTTCCAGGCCAGCCTGAACTACATTAAAAAAAAGACACCTCTCACACCTCTCACCAAACTTGAAAAGATTTGTAAAATATTCATTTATACTGAAATATAATATAAAATCTTTTGAATAATTTTCTTTTTTTAGTATAACAAATGACAACTTATTTGGGAAGAAAACATGGAAAAGAAAAAGTGCGGCTTCAGAGATGAAAGTCCCTTGAATAATTTTCTATTTTAACTTTTTTGATTCATGGACCCAAAAGAATCTTTTTCCCAAAAACTGCTTATTTTTTGTATAGTTAGTTAAAAATTTGTATGGAATGTGAATATGACCAGATTCTAAAACCATTTTGGTCTGAAATACAGGAAATATGCATTCAGTTACAAGTCAAACCTTGCATTAACATACAGAAATATTTGTTTGACTTTTGACCCCTAAAAGGACATTACTTTTATACTGCTGACCTCAATATTTGGTATAAAATGTTTATACAGACAACTACTGTCTGGAATCCTTGCCAAAGGAAGGCATTCCACAATCATTATAAATAAATTCAAAGGGCTTGTCTGCAAATCTGAGCATAGTTTTTCATGATAACAAAATCAGCAATAGCATTAGATAAAAAGGTTTTCTGCTCATTTTCAATTTATTTTTTAATTATTCATGAACAGTTGCAAGTATATTGTGCCAAGATGAATATAAATGACCAATATTCCTCTGAATTATAACATTTGTTTTAAAATTTGGAGAACCTACAATGTGTTCCTTTTGTTTTTCCCTTGAAATTACACAGAAGTCTATCAGTAGCAGTCACATCACTTAGCTGATTTTCACATATAATCATCTTTCTTTGACTACATGAAGCATGTAATTGCTAAGATATCAAAATCCTGTACATGTATTCACTGGTTATGGTGGTTATGCCTCCAATCCCAGCACTGGGGATGCTGAGGCAAGAGGACTCCCCCAAGTTCGAGACCAACCTGAGATACATAGTGAGTACAAGTCCAGCCTGAGCTACATAGTGAGACCTTGTCTCAAACAAACTAAAAGAAGAACAAATAAGTAAAATACATGTATTCATGCATCACTTAATCAATAATAATTCAGCATCTACTATAAGTCAGGCTCTGTTCTTAGAAAAAAGCAGATAAAAGCTTCTGGACTTGTACAGCCAGGATAAGGGGAGGAGAGATGGAGGAGGGAAAAAAAAAGAAAGAGGAGAGTTGAGGGAGCTGAAGGGAGAAGAAGGAGATGATGTATGAAGAAGGTTGGACCATAGATGTGTTTTTAAATAGGGTGGCTTGGGAAAACCACTCCAAGAAGGTAATATTTAGGTCAGGATCCATAACAGTTAACTTATTCTGTCCACTTGAGTTAAGAAACACCCAACTAAACTGGATCAGCATAGTGTAGCTCTGACTGTGGTTGAGGAGCTTTACTGAAGACAGAAGACCCACCCTAGGGCAGCTTGTCACCTGACTGGCATAAAGGGGAAAAGAAAGAAGGCTGAATTCTATTTCTTTTTTTAAATTTTATTTTAAAGAGAATAAAACCAAACAAAATAAAACAGAATAAAGCCAATCGAAACAAAACAGTAAAAGTGATACAGGAATTCAAAACAGGATAATAGGAAATCAACAATGGTTTCAATAATGCCTCTTGTTATCTTCAAAATTGCTGCCCATATCATCAGACATAATAAAATCAGACAAAACAGAACAGAATAAAACCAATAAAAACAGAAAATTGAATAAAACAAAACAATAAAATGAAACAAAACAAAACAGTGAGAACAATATTGGATTTCAAAAACAAGACAAAAGGAAGTTCCCTATATTTGCTATGCTACACATTGTTATCCTCTTAACACATGCTCAAACTACAAACTCTAGGTCAGAAAAGTCAATCAAACAATACAAGCATTAAGTTGTTTTTGTACCTTAGTTGCCAACAAAGCAGAGGGGCAAGGAGGTGTTCTTGTCTCCCATCCTGCATGCTGCTTGGCTCACGGGAAGGGTTTCTTGGCTTCTTGTTTCTCTTCCTGGGACCTGCATGGCTTCCACTGGCTCACATGAAGGATAAAATGGCTTCTTGTCTCTGGCTTCTATTTCTTCAGAGGATAACCAGTCTTCACTTTTGCCTTGGACATCATCTCCTGGCTTCAAGTGCAGACTTTTCAGCATAACATCATAGACCCTTGGGCCTCTCGATATAGATTCACACAGGACACTACACTGAACTCTAGGCCTTTGACAGGATCTAGTGTGCAGGGAGAGATTTGCACTCTTCCACACCTGATTCTGTGGGTGTCCATTGTAAGCCACTGTCTTGGTTACTTTTTACTCGTTGCTGAGACAAAATACCTGACGCCCAAAATTAGGGAAGGAAAGGTTTATTCTTACAGTTTCTCGGGAGTTTCAGTCCATACTTAAGTTGGCTCCAAGATAGTGTGGCATGGCAGGCTTCCTGTTCATGGTGGCTACAAGCTGCAAGCCACAAGTCACACTGGCGAGAGAGAGAGAGGCGGAAGTGGAAGTGTAAGAGGAAGACCCGCCTTCCCTTACACTGTGTCTCAGCTCCACCCCTGGGCAGGCACAGCGCTCACATTGTCAATCAACAAACCAATAACAAACCAATAATTCAGCCCCATCAAAATTATATGAGGACTTGGGGGGACATAGCATACCCCATACAGCCACGTTTAAATTTCTATATGTTTGTGTATCTTGCACTAAATCTGTGTCTGGTAGCAACAACTGCTGCAGAATCAATAGGAGGAGAGTGATCCAGGATAAAATAAGGGGAAGGAGTAATCTATGTCAACCAGGGACATGGTTTTGACAAGGTCTAACTGTTTCATTTATTAAGAGGCTGATAATATATTTTATGAACAAAGCCTGGCAGTTTGTATCATGAGCTACAGCAATAATACTGCAAATATTTAAGATGTAGCATTGCTCCCTTCTGCATTGTGTTTTATATTAAATATATATCTACCATAGTGCTAATAAACATTGGGTTTTTTTTCTATAAATTATGACAGCATGCTGTAGTGAAAAGGGCAGTGGACGCCACACATGAAACACCAGCTACAATTTCTACTTGGTCCTACATATCACGATAGCAGTAACATTGAGCTAACATTAAAATACTGAAATAAGCCGGGCGTGGTGGCACACGCCTTTAATCCCAGCACTCGGGAGGCTGA
>RJWM01048988.1:0-11287 GCA_004363535.1 Dasyprocta punctata
TAAGTCCAGGGTGTGACTTTGACAGTGTTTGGGTGAGGTGAAGAAAAGAAAATCTTAAGGAAGAGGAAGGGTTTAATGGACTGAGAGAATGAACTACTGGAAAACTCATCCTAATGCAGACTGAAGAACAATTAAACTTCTCATTATCTCAAACTACCTCTCCAAATTAAAGGCTTGGCCATAAACTCACAAACCAAACAGTCCATGGGCATGCTTTCTTAATCAAAAGATGAGCACCCCACAACTATACAAAAAAGTGTTTGCATCCCAAGTGGTTTATTCACTGACATTGAATATATAGCATCTTTCCAGTACCAAGTCTCCAATTCTCATGTACAGACTATATAGACTGAAAGGTTATGTTACATAATTGCATACACTCATACATTGATACCCCCATGCAGTTGAGTAAGGAAGTAATTAAAATTAAATGAGGTTATAAAGGTGGCATCCTAACCCCAGTGGGTTTAGTATACTTAAAAGAAGTGCCAGAGTTTTCTCTCTCTCTTCTTCTCTGTCTCTGTCTCTCTGTCTCTGTCTATATCTGTCTGTCCTCTGTCTCTCTCTTTCCTCTCCCTGACTCTTTCTCTTCTTCTCCCTCTCCTCCTCAATCCTTTCTTCACTCCCTTCCCCTTCCCTACACATACACCAAGGAAAAGCTATATAAAGACACAGCAAAAATGTGGTCATCTGTAAGTCAGGAAGAAAGTCTTCATCAGGAATCGACCATCCTGACACCTAGATCTTGGACTTCCAGTCTCCACAACTGTGAGAAAACAAATTTATTTTGCATAAACCCCTAAGTCTATGATATTTTGTTATAGCATCCCAAGCAGATTAATGTACTAAATATGCAGAGTTAGTGCAGACCTCACAAGTTAATGGACTCAAGGCTGCCCTCACTTTAGATATCAGTCACAACTCCCACTCTCCCAGGGTACTTAAAATTTTATAGGACATGGCTACAGACCCAAAAGCTCTCACAGTCCCCCTTCAGTTCTATAATTCACTAGAACAACTTACAGATGGGAATCACTTGCATTTACTGATTTACAGGAGACAACACAGAAAGAGTCGATGGAAGAGGTGTACTTGCAAGGTGGTGGATGGGCAGAGACTTCATGCCTTTTTCAAGAGTGCCACCCTTCCAGCATCTTCATATTCTCATCATTCCAGAAGCTCTCTGCACCTCTTCATTTATGGGGTTTTATGGAGGTTACATCACATGTAAGTGATTGAGTAAATCGTTGGCCATTGTTGATGAACTTTTCCCTGGAGATCACATAATGTGGCTGAAATTTCCAGTTCTCCAATCACACCTCATCTTTCTGGTTGAAGCCCCCATCTCAAAGCCATCCAGGTGCCCACTAAGGGTGACTCAATTAACATACACTCAGGTATGTTAGAAAGCAGTTGCTATAAATAAGAAAGGATGCACCCGTCACCTTTACCACTTAAACAATTCCAATGAGTGCAGAAGCTTTGTGCCAAAAACTGAGGACAAAAGCCGAATGTGCAGTTCCTGTTATTTACCAGTGTGCCACGCACCACTCAGTGGATGAGTTTGGCTCCAGACAGTCTTGGGAATATCAAGCATGCAGTCAAGCCGAGTTTGGACGGAAATCAGCATTTCTCCCCAAGTTCATTTTGTGGATCCTTTACCAGTTGATTGTATTTTGATTTTATATTACAATTCTCAGAAGACACTCAGAATTCTGTTATTGCCTTGTTCTTCTGAGATAACTCAGAGGAGCATTTGTGCACTTAATAAATATAGAGTGAATAAGTCCTACAACAACATAGACAAATAAAGAGATCAAATGACCATATTTTTTCTATTACTTTCTAAAATATTCTGTTATGATGTGTTATTACTGTGTAGAGGGGAAGTCCATTAATGTTTATTTCATATTGCTCAGGTAACTGTATGTAATATACACACATGCACATACGTCTACTGGAGCATCACTTCTGGTTTCTGTGCTCAAGGAAAAACTGCCATTTGGTCTGATTGTCACTTGGTATCAGTGTCTGGGCAACCACATACAACTAACAAGGCCCCTCAAGGACTCACATTTAACCTTGAAATTCTTTAAACGGAATGGCAAATCATTACAGTACAAACATTTCAAATTGATGAAGTGTCTTTGGACTTCCTGCCTGATGTCTACAGAACCCAAATCAAGTCATAGCTTCCCTTTTCATTAATATCAACATGTAATATTTGTATGGTTTTATAGATAACATCACACACACACACACCAACCACAACCCTTCAAGTAATTTTCTCAAGGTGCTCTAAGGTTTAGAAAGGAATTTAGGTTTTCTTTC
This sequence comes from Dasyprocta punctata, assembly GCA_004363535.1. Lineage (NCBI taxonomy): Eukaryota > Metazoa > Chordata > Mammalia > Rodentia > Dasyproctidae > Dasyprocta > Dasyprocta punctata. Next base: position 2,332 of record RJWM01048988.1, read on the forward strand.
CCTTTTCCCTTTTTTTGGAAGAGAGTGTTAAATTTATTTATTAAGAAAAATTAAGAGTGTCAAAGACCATATATTTCAGAATGAAACCTATTATAAGTGATATAACAGTAGTCCTGCATCATTAGTTATTATACAGAGCCTTTAAACTTCTTAGTTTTATTATTAAATCAAACCATATAATTTTATAAATGAGAAAATTAGACCCTTGAGGCCATCTCAGATGGGAGCATAGAAGAGGCCAGTCCAGACATGCAAGCGTATCCTCTTTTCAGAATGGCAAATGGCCTTTGAAACAATGCAATGAAAACCAGGCATTGTACAGTCATATTCTCATTCCTCCCCTTAGATTTCACTAACCAACTGCTCAAATTTTCTTTTTAATGGATGATGTGTAGCTTCACATTAAACTGAGCCATTTCACAGAGCTCAAAAGTTCCACATTTTGATATTTTGATTATAAGTGTTTGTTGCCAGGAGTCATTGTGATATAGTGATAAGCAGTATGCCTTGAAGCCATGCAGACAGAAAGCAGTGGGGCCAGTGTGACAGTAATGACTTTGGAGTCTGCAACACATCCTTTATGGTTCTGACCTGGGAGCCATGTGACACTGGGCAAACCACTTAACCCTCATGAAACTTGGCTTACTGATCTGTCACATGAGAATAACTTACATGGTTATGTAAGAATTTGGTCTTACAGTTGCAGATGCTTCATAATGCTTCTGCATTAGCTTTGCAGTTCTATTTCATTTATTTTATTTTAATAGATACACAATTGTACATATTTATGGGTATAAAATGATATTTTGATATAGGTCTACATTGCATGATGATCAAATCTGGGTAATTAGCATATCTATTACCTCAAACATTTATTATTTTTTCATGATAACAGAATTCAAAATCTTGTCTTCTAGCTATTAAAATTGTTCTCATCATTGCAGAGCAGAGCAGAGGCCACCAGAGGTGGAGTTGTCGGGGGAGGTCAGCAGACAGTGAATATAAAGTTACAAGCAGGCGGAAAGGATAAATTCTAGTTTTTTATCACATAGTTGAGTGACTATATTTAACAATAATGTTTCTCTATTTTTATGTCAGTTACTGGATTTGTAACCATAGACAGATCATTAAACTGTTAGTCTCTGTATGCTACTGGCACGCTAGAAGAGATAAAACAACCTCATTGGATTGTCTTATACAAATACATAGAATTGCATTCAGTGCATGAATGTTCATTTTTATTACCTCCTTTTCTCCTGCCAACAAATTATCTGGTCAATCAGTGACCAGTTTAGGTGGAGTTTGAGAAAATATTACCAGCCAGGGTGTTTACATTTTCATTTTAAGCAGTATGCCCTTGACCTGAACACTAAAGGTTAGAATAGACGTGCAGTTTTCTTGATTCTGGAAGCTCTTCTTCCAGTGGGTTTCTGTTGAGAGGACTTGCATTCATCATAAAAATTCTAACTCTGGGATGTTTGGTTAAGTATGCCCCTGGAAAAGCTTATGGACCCAGGCTGTGTAAATAAATGATCTTAGTACAAGTTCTGGAAGTGATCTCAAAGAGAGGAGGCTGGAGTTGATGACTCAGCCCAGTCAGGAGTCTGCTGGTTTCTCCCGAAGTAGAAGTTTTATCATGCTTTTCTTGGGTGCAGGTGAGGATTTCATCCTTGCACACCATGACATAAATCCTGGCAGGTGAAAGTAGCTGCCTTTGTTCTTTAGCAAACAGTAGATGTTAACAAAGGGCAAGGCCTTGACTGGCATTTAAAAAAGATGACTGTGAAGGAGGCATGGATGAATGCAGAAGAGCTGCTATTTTTGGCTCTGACTTGCTCAGAAACAAAACAATAGTCACTGTGACACGAAAAATCACAAGTGATTTGTTTCTCTCTTATTTTATTCTTCAGATAATTCATACAATGCATATCAATTGTTCATAATTTTCTAATGAAGTTTTGGAAGAGATGTGATATAGTCAAACATTTTTATTTATTTTTGCATCTGTTGATACAAAGCACTGCATTGGTTTACAGTTTCTAGAAAATGTAACATCTTGGGTTAGGCTCAGCATAATAGGCAAAACTAGACTCAGCAGAGACTGATTTTATTTCCAATTCTGGAGTTTACTTATCATAAGAATTTGGAAAAAGAAAATAATGTATTCACTTCAACAGCAACAAAAATTACATTTTCTGAGCAATATTAACTGAGATTGTAGAGTTAAATTGGACAATTCATGCCTATAAAACTTATCACAAAACCAGCAACATGCAGAATCCAGAGTCATGTACACTATAGACTATTCCTAGCTTTCATCTTGTTTAATTAGGAAACAATCAGAAGATGAAATAAGTCTGGGAACTTATTAGATCAGTTTGATACTGTTCTCAAAAGATTCCAGTGTGATCCAATTGCAAACAGCATAATGCTTACCTCTTAGGGGTTTTCTGATTTAGTTGTATTATACCAAAAAGAAAAAAGAAAAATCTTTTGATGCTTCTGCTGCAGTATTTCCAAGTGGGCTGTAATCTGATCTGCTAATATTTATCAGTGTGCACATTGTCATCTAGTTTTAATTTTCTTGTCTTAATTTTATTACCTTTGAGAAGAAGTGAATCACTGTCATCTGCTCATAGCAAATTAAGTTATGGACTATGTACTATTAAATTCTTGAATAAGTAATTCTGAAGTATAATAGATATTACACACTCTGGCATGAAGTGCTTTTTGGTCTACAAGAACATGCAAGGCTTTTCCTGACTTTACCACTGAATCGTAAGGGAAAAACCTGCTTTTTACTGTATACAGTTATACTTTGTTCTAAGTAATTAGTGTACTCTTAAGTGTCTGATTCATTCAGACACATCTAAACCAGTAAGAGCAGTAATGATATAAACAAAACATAAATAATTAGAATGAAAAGCAATGTGGAACTAGATCTAAGATTTTTCAAGATTCGAGTGGTTTCTAGGAAGGCAAAACTAAGTAGAAAATCACATTGTAGACTCTCTCAGTTTAATCTTGTTCTGAACAGTATTTAATTGCCTAACTACAAATTAATATATACACTCATTATTATCTAGATACTGTTTTACTAAAACATTAATTTAGATTTCAATGTCCTTTTCAGTTAAAAACCCAGGAAATAAAAAATGCAAATGCTTTGCCATTGAGACATCAATATTGGAAATCAAGTGAGACTGCCACCACTTCAGCCATGTATTACTGTGTAAAAACTGCTTTTTGCAAGATAGTTCTATACTTTCCTTGTGCTGCTCAAAACTGAAAATAATTTCAGAGTATATTAGCCAGCCAAAATACAATTTTTATTTATTAGAACCATTTCTTTTTGATCCTTAGGTTACTGTCTGGTATGATTTTTGTCACCAAAAGAGACATTGATTTTCTAAAACACCTCAGTTACCTTAAATGCCTGACTTCATGCTTAAGTAGAAGCATGAATGTGCTGAAAGAACACCTTATTGGTGGCACTCCTATTCATTTAAATGATTGATTCGATCAAAGTGAAAGTTTACTTCCTTTCCTTGAAATTTTTAGCTATCATAAGTTTTGTAATGAAAACAATACTTACCTGATATTCTTTATATCCTTATGTAATAAACAAGTAACATGAAAAATACACCCGTATGTCCCAGTCACATAAAAAAATACACCTCAAGACTGCAACTACATAGAAAATGTACGTAAACATTGAAGTAAAGCAAGCGCAAGAATGTGAGAAATCTGATCTAGATACAACAACAAGAAAAGTCTGATGGAGATGGGGGTACTTGTTTTAGGAAAGGTGGAGTAGATGTACTTTTCCATATTCCTGTCACCAAGTATAATGGAAACTTTGGACACTGAATGTGGGACAATTATAAGCAGACTCTGAAAGGTTGAGAGAAGGAAGTCGAATGTGAAGAATGACATAGAGTTGGCTGCCCTGGGTTTTCTGTTCATCTCATAAACTTGACTGTGAAGTGCATCACAAGGAAGAACTTTGCAGGGTGTAGCTGCTGTTCATCTTGATTGTGGCAGTAGTGACAGCTTCTACACATATGCTAGTGTGACATAGAACTATACCCAAATACTGGTTTCCTGGTTTTTATATGGCCCTCTCCTAGGAGGCTTATCAACTAGTGAGACAAGCTCAGCGAAGGATACATAGGTCTGTTTGGTGCTGTGTGTGCAATTTCTGGTGAATCTGCAATTATTTCAAAACAATTATTTTTGGTGGTGCTAAGACTTGAACCTAGGGCTTTCTAAATGATAGGCACACACTCTCCCGCTGAGCTACACTCCCAGCCCAAATATTGTTTTTAGTTTTTAAACCTAAATTTGGCTATACTGTTTTGAGGAACTTGCTATCTATATTGATCCTGAGTGTTTCAGAATCAATAGGTCTTTTAAAGTATTTGCCCTTGTTTAGTCTATTTTATAAAGAGGTTTGTCTCATTAGGTGGTAATCTGGGCTATTGTCTTCTTAGGTTCTAATCCCTTTGATTTGGGAATGATCAATACATTGCCACTTTGGCTGCAGTTTGGGAAGTCACACATCTGTGTTTCTTTATTATTTTAAAATGCAGAATAAAGCAACAATGGATACTGTTAGTCATTCTATAAATAAAATACTTCCTCTTCCTTTTAATGGAGACAGATGGATTGAGTCCCTGCTGAGTAGCCATTAAGGGAAGCGCTGTCTGGTAGGTATATCTCTAGCTGCACTGAGATGATAAATGGTTCTGGAAGCTAATAACATCTAATATACTACATTTTTTGGATATTTAAAAATTCCTGGAAAGTCATCTATTATTCCTGGATTTAATTCTAATTAAACTGAACTTCATTTAATTTTTGTTTTAGAGATAGTATAACTAAAGCCAGTTCGTTTTTTCTATACTTCAAATTTTTCTTGTAACGCATAACTAAATGCCACTTGTCATGCTGGATCACTCTCCCATCCTTTGTTATCCTTTGGTGCTACTTTCTGGTACCAAGTCATTCAAATCATAGAACTAAAAAAGACCTTGCATGTCATCTGGCCCAGTGGTCTAGAATTGGCAGTGAATACATACTTTGGACCATAACTTTTAGAAATGGAATATAGTTTCAGTATAGGGTCACCCATTGACCACAGCCTAACTCAGCTTCCCTGGGGCAACCCTTGCTTGAAAGTTGAATATAAAATATTTCCCCCTTTTTCAGCACTCTTATAGGTAGAAAGACAAGGGTTTATCATATTAGCGTTAGGTAGCTAATTCGTTGCAAAACCAAGTCTATTCCCATGTCTCAGACTGCTCACACCCTGCTTATCCCACAGACCTGATACAACCCAGCAGACATTTAAAAAACAAAAACCCAGGCCCTCAGCAGAGAGCCAGAAACCTTCGTGTACAGAGGGATTTCTTTGTGTGTCCAAAAATGCTCAAAAGGTGCAGCCCAGCAGGAGACCAAGGCCAGTACCGAGCTGTCTCTTGTTGTTCAGTGTGGATCAGACCCTACCATGAGAAACAGCCTCCTCTTTGCTGGCTCTCTCCCACCCCCACCTCCAGTCCAAATTGATTTTGTGCTTCCTGTTTTTCTGTGCTTGACAAAGAAAGCAAAAGTAACATGCTGTCAGTGGCTAGTTGCCAAAAAGCAGAGTGGCTTTTAAAAAAAAATCGCCAGCTTCAAATTTCCAACTGCAGTTCAAAGTCGCTTTGCAAGCAATCACTACATTATGCTAATAATATGCTACATCATTAAGGTCTTCCTATTTGTCTATTGATTGTTTAAGTAGAATGTTACGACAGGGAAGTATTGGTGCTAGGAGTATCGACTCACCCTCGGTGTGATCTTTAGTAGGAAGCTCTGCTGCATGCATTACACCGACTCTGATGTATCGCCTGTCATAAGCCATTTCATCAGGACCCTTGACCGTGCACTGCCACAGTCTTTTGGGAACTTTCTAAAGAAACTGAGAAAATATAAACCTTAGTAAAAAAAAAAAATAGCAATAATTATGTATTAAGTGGTTTTCATGAGCCAGGCGCAGCGCCAGGAGTTTGACCTACATCATTTCAAATACAGCAATGCTACATATGGAGCTAATTATGGTGAAAATGGAACTCAGAAAGGTGAAGTCACTCTTTTAAACTCATAGCTGGTGATGACTATTGTCAGTATTTGAATCTGGGACAGGCTGAAGTCCTTGCTCTTAAATATGTCGATGTATTATTACTCAAGTTGGGAAAGCTCAAGTTTCGTTGTTCAGATCTTCAGGCTGTGTGAATATCAGACAATAACTGAGTGAATTATTTAGTGACTTAGTCCAGTTCTCCTGTTAAGAGCAATGTAAGGGACATTGGTTGTGGAGTGGCCCTCAGTGAAACAGTAAGGAATGGACACCCATGCCTGGCACCACCCAGAACCCAGGGCACACTTGTTAGTGTCTGGACACATTCACCAACCCGCTGGGAAAACTGGACAGATGTGAGGCCCCAGGCTCAGGAGGATCCATCTGACGTACAGCTAAGTAAACTGAGTGTTCAGAAGTAATGATCTTATTTTAAAGATTGAAGGAAATGACAGAATGGTTTTCAAGTTGAGGTTCATGGACGTGGTTTCAGAAGTATGAGGTTAGAGAAGGGGACAAGCAGAAAAGTAAGAAGAATTGAAGTAGCTGGGTACTGACGAGCTTTGTGCAGAACAGAGCTTCTTGCCTTTCACAGTATATTACAGATTATATATAAACTTTAGATTGTTTTTGTTTTATGTTTTGTTTTGGTTCTACTGGAATTCCAACCTAGAGCCTTTATACTGAGCTACATTCCCAGTTCTTTATCATCATCATCATCATCATCGTCATCATCATCATCACCATCATTTTGAGACAGGGTCTTGCTAAATTTCCAGGCCTGTGATTCTCCTGATTCAGCCTTCCAGAGTGCTGAGATTACAGGCAAGTGCCACCATATCTGACTGACTTTTGATTTTTAAGGAAGGTTGCCCATGAGGAAACAACCCTGAAACAGGAATTGAACTGGCCTGCCGTATTTGGAAACTAATTACAGATTACATAATGACCCATCAAAATTTTTCTTTTTTAATTTTAGAAACTAATTTTAGAAAAATTTATAGTCCTTAATATTGACATCCACACCCCCTAACTATTCATTTGGCAAGTAAAATTAGAATTCTTGACTCTAAAAGTCATCCTGATTCTAAACCCTTTTCTAAATTTTGCTTTATCAGCAGAGTACAGATTATTATACCCATTTGCTAATTGTGTATTCGCCCACCACATAGATTAGCTGTCAGGCAAAGGGACAGTTGTTATATTGTACTCATGGAATAATAACATTCTTTCCTGTCAATAGGGTTGAGTGGCTTTCTTGATGTTTTTACTCTGAGCTTCAAAAAGTCTTTCCCATTTTTGAGATTTATTTTTCATGTTTTTAAATCCACATCTTTATTCCTTAATCCTTCTTATAAATGTTTTATTTTCTTTGCAGATGAGAGAGTTAGTTCTCTTTTATGCTTTTATACCAAATTGTCTTTCATCAAGCTTTGATCAGTCTTAAAAGATTTGATTTTCCATCTTTCCTTTTTCCTTCCCTTGTAACACTATTTACTTAAGGCATTTAAATTGGAGCTTCAAAAATTTCTTTCCAGAATTTGCTCTCAACTACAGATTCAAAAAACAAGATAATGTGAAAAATTAGATAGAAAAATCTAGGCTTGTTTTGATTGTAGTTCAAGAAATACTTGCTGCAGGTCTCCTCCTTAAGTCACATACACACTAGATGGAACACTTTGGCTCAATCACAGAGGGTTGGAAAACTTCATCCAGCTTCTGCTGGGTCATTCTTCCAGACTTTTCCCTGACTCTTAGTCCTGAGCATGTGAACAGCCTTCTGTCTATTTAAAGTGAAAACAAATGCACAAATATGTCCTTCATCACATGCATATACAACTGAGGCTGTTAGTGGCACAACCAAACATTTTTTAGAGCCCATTTTATTTTTAATTTTTTTTATTTTAAAAAGCAAAACAAAACAAAACAAAAAGGTAGAAATAATGCAGAATTTTAAAAAAACAGAAAGAAGCCCAGGCTTGCCTGGCATGCCAGAGGTACTGAACTCCTTGCAGCCAGACTCAGGGTCCGGGTGGTGCCACACTCTGGGGTACACTCCGCCTAGTTGCCTGGGACCTGGAGGCCTTGGCCCCCACCCAGTAAGGTGCAGCCCCGACCCGCACACTCCAGGAGGGCGCACTCACTAGCTGTGCACAGGATCCAGCTCTACCCGGTCCTGTGACTCAGTGCAATCCACCAGGGGAACACCCAGCCAGCCTCGCAGGACACAGAGGTACTGAGCCCAGCCCAGCCTAGGACCCCAGAGCTGCTCATCAGGGGCTGACCAGCATAGCTACGGGGCCTTGGAGAGCTTGGGCTCTCCTCACCAGAGCACAGGGCATGCGGGAGCTCCATTCTACAGTGTAGCAGCCTGTGCCCTGGGTCCTACAGGCTGTGGTCACACCCAGCCAGGAGGAAGGCCCTGGCACTGTAGGCCTGGGACCCACCCAGGCTTGCCTGTAATGCCAGAGGCGTTGAACTTCTTGCAGCCAGACTCAGGGTCTGGGTGGTGCCACACTCCAGAGTATGCTCTGCCTAGCTTCCTGGGACCAGGAAGATTTGGCCCCCAACCAGTAAGGCAGAGCTACCACCCACATGCTAGGGGAGGGCACCCTCACTAGCTGCACACAGGATCCAGCTCTACCAGGTCCTGCGACCCACCAGGGGAACACCCAGTCAGTCTTGCAGGACACAGAGCCACATAGATTCTAGAAGAAAATGACAAAATGAAAGACCAAGAGGCAGTCTCAATCCCCCAGCCCACTGAGAACAAACCCAAGCGACACTGAAATGGAAGACAGTTGGAGTCACACAACTGAACTTTCTGAAATGATA
>RJWM01048989.1:0-11282 GCA_004363535.1 Dasyprocta punctata
TCCCCTGGGAACTGTTCAGAAAAACAACTAATACAGGAGACACAAATTAGTGTCATTAAGTAAAATGTGTCTTACTCAAGTGCTGACTGTATGCTCTATGAATTATTTATATTTTTTCCTTCTCTCTTTAATTTAGAGACTGAATAGCTCATAACTCTATAGTGACCAAGAAAAATAAAAGTATTTCAGCTTAAAATGTCAGTTTTGTTGTCTCTTATGCTTTTTATAATCCAGTTGATTATGTAATGTGAAGCTATCATGTATAATTAACTTTCTGAAAATATTATGTATTTCAATACTTCTGCCATTGAACATGTCAATAAATCTACTACCTTCCATGCCAAATAAGTATTTTTATAAAGTTGTGTCAATTCTTTTAAAAACACAAGAAATGGACTGGGATATAGCTCAGTGGCATAAGTGCCTGCCTGGCAAGTGCAAGGTCATGGGTTTGATCCCCGGTACCAAAAAAACAAATAAATAAAATAAACAAACAAGAATTAGCTAGCCACAATGCTTGTAATGCCAGACACTCAGGAAGCAGAGAGGCACAAAGATTGCAAGTTTGAGGCCAGTCTGGACCCCGCCGCCAGGCAGGAAGGTGCACACCTGTAGCCCCAGCATGCCGGAGGCTGAGGTAGCTCAGTAACCTGTGTCAGAATCTATGAAAAGGTGTTGAGATACAGCTTAGTGCAAAGGTCCAGGGCTCAATCTCTACTACCGCAAAACCAAACACTAACACATAAGTTTTTAAAATTAAAAAACTAAAAGGGCTAGAGAAGTAGCTCAGTGGCAGGGAGGCTTTGGGGTTCACCCCCAGTTCCACCAAAAAAGACATGAAGTGTGTGAGTTCTGCTTGTATGGAATGTTCTGAACAACCCCAGGTCACGGGCACCACGGGAGCAGAGGGCCGGTCCCGGGCAACTCAGGAGGCAGCACGCAGCCCCGCTGCGAGTGTGGGGAGGGCCGAGGGCAAAGCTCTGGGGTGCACGAGCACCTGTGCAAAGGCCTCTGCGCTCCCCTAGCTTCCGGTCTAACCTCATCTCCAAGACTTCTTGTCGAGTCTCTTCATACTTTTTCTTCCATTCATTTGCTTCAATTTCTTTAGTGATTATCTAGATAAAAATAAAGCTTGGTCTTAACTAATCAGTCCACTATAGCATTTGAATTTAACAATGGAGACTGAAAACAACACAAAACCAAGTACAACCTGAGATGTTCCCAACGTTTGGAATGTAAAACCAGCATTTCTTTAACCTTCATAAACATTCCAGAAAGGCTGTGCTTCCCACACAAAATGCCCAACTGCAGCCACCAGGGTAAGGTGGAAAAACTGTGAATTCTAACTTGGCCCTGAGTCTGGCTTTCAACTTGACAGGCCCGAAGCCTGAGTGGGGAGGACGCCAGGGCAGAGCCACCTGCCTGGCAGATTTATCTTCACTGAAGCAGCACAGTTGCAGTGCTACCAGACCATTGATTTTCTTTGGGGTGAGAAATACAGGTGCCACAACTGAGAGTTTAGGAGTCGGCACAACTGGCACATTTTCTTTCCATAGAGATCTCCCACTGCTTGTAAGACCGGGGTCAGAAGGGGAATACCCCAGGCTAGCACACCCCACCCCGTGGGCAGGACCTTCCTCCACAGGCCAGAACCCACGTCCATACTGGGGTGTGCTTAGTAACTGGAAAGGCACATGTTAAATCCAGCCCTCAGCTCCACCTCGCCGGCCGAGCCGGGAGGCACATTGACGCTTGCCTTCCCGGCTCCCCTGGGCTGTGCCGCCCTCTCTGATTGGTACGCCCTCTTTATTCTAGTATCTTTAATAAGGATTTCAAGAACAGAAGCCACCTGTGTGCTTCTGTGACAAGGTTCACCTTGGCTTTGACCCATAAAGCGGCCACGTCATAGTCTCACTTGCAAGAGGGAGATGAAGTCCCTTTTCTTATTCCTAAGATCTTGGCAGGTCTCACCACTGCTTCCCCGACCTGACAATAGCTGACATGGTGCGTGACCAGCCTAATGCTATTTCATAAAATGTTGACAGACCTATAATTGAGGTGCTAACAACTTTCATCATATATAAGACCCAGCTTGCTACACCAAGAGAATTATCTTCTTTAAAAAAAGGGGGAATCGCTAAGAACACAAGCCACACATGTAAGATACAGCACAGACGTGTCAGCAGAGCGCGGTGGCTGATCAGCTGTGGGGACAGTGTCTCCCACGTTTTCAGATCGCCTGGGAAAGGCCAGCCAGGGATCTTGGTGCAACAGGGGCTACTGAGCAAACCCGGTATAGGAACGGTGGAGATGAACTGTTTAAAGAGTGGATGGAATTAGGAGCCGATTTTACACTGTGACAAGCCTAGCATTCTTAGGCACGAACTTACATGGACCAGAGCAGAGCTGGCACACTTACAGATATTTAAAGCTTCCAGACTAAAAGTAAAGAAGTAGATAAGCCGTCTGAGGGCCCTCTCTCCCAGAAACCAGTGTTCAGTCAGGGCTCCAGCACTGGAGTTGGGTATCACAGGGCGCGTTTATGTGGGCTGGCCTGGGTGACTCAGCCAACAGAGGTGCGATCTACGGGGCACCTGGGCCTTCCAGACAAAACCCAAAGCCTTTACCTCCTCTCTTATCAAGGTGAGCACAGCGGTCTTATCTGATTCACTCAGGCAGATCCCGTCCAGGGGGCTCTCACTGCCACAGGCCACAGACACCGGGGCCTTCTCTGAGGACTCGAGCAGTCCCTGCGTGGGGGAAGAGGTCACAGTGAGTACATTCAGTCTCCAAAATCTTTCAGTAACTCCCTTACTGCTCACCTGATCATAGTCTCTGAAAACATGCTTTGCTGGAGGGGAAAAAAAAAAGGCAAAAAACCCCAAGTCACTGAGAAGGAAGTGTTAAAAGACCACCTAGTTACAGGATCACTAAAGAAAAAGTGTTCTAATAACATCTGGCTAGTCTTGAGTTTGCTGGACAGACAACCTGGATGAGTTTTTTTTAATCCAAAAGGAAGAAACTATAATTACCAAGTGATTAGTCACAAAAGAATCGCAGGCCTGAAAGAAACACATTCCCATTTCTTTTTATCCTCACCACTCTGATGAGGCAGACAAATGCTGCTTATTGATGAGGAGGAAGCTGGGAGTCAGGAATTTTCAAGAACTGGGTAAACCGTCCCTGAGCCATGCAGAGACCAAAGCTTTGTCCATTCAGCACACCTTCCCTTCAATCACCCTTTGCTATTTTTACACACTCAAAAGACTAGGAAATGTTCCTATTGTATTTGGGAAACTTCAAAAGGAACTCATCTCAGGGCTGGAGATGTAGCTCAGCAGTTCAGCACATGCCTCTCGGTTCAAGCCCACAAAACAAACACACAAAAAACAGAAACAAACAAAAAACCAAAGCAAAAGGAACCAGGTTCCCAAACTGCGTGGTCAAGTTGTTTTGGCAGCTGGTAGTAGAACAGAGTTTCATGCTCTCTTAAGTAAGGGCAAGAGGCACTGCTTCCTTTCAGATCAGGAAACTAAGGCTTAGCCCTGCAAGTAGCCACAGAGGGCTCAGATGACCTGACTGCTAGAAAGCTGAGGATCACCTGAGTTTCCCGGGAAAGGTAATTCCGTCTGGACACACACATCACCTAGCTGTGAGGCTCCTCAGAGCTCACGCTGTGTTACGTGCTCCCAGCCCTAAGATGTCGCCATCGCATTCTGCATTCTCTAGGGAAATACAGTGGGTCATGGGCCAACAGTGAATCAAGAAAACAATTTAGTGGCACAGACACCCTACAACAGGAAGAAAAGAAAGGAAAGAAAAAAAAATAGGAAGTATCGCAGTAAATCACACAAAGAAAGGCCAGTAGTAGTGTAATCGGTTTTTTACACAAATGCATACATTGCGACATGGCATACATGTGTTGGTCAATGCTTTAAGTCTGTTTTTACTTCAAAACGGGTCAAGGTAAAGTGTTTCAATTACAACTTTACCACCTGCTACATGGCTTGTGTCTAGAGGTCTCCCCAAAGCCTCATGCAGTTATAGGTGGGGCTTCGGGGAGGTGGCTGGATCTAGGACATGTAAATGTGGATTAAGGGTGTGTGCTACTAAATTAGCCCACTGATTGGTTCATAATAGTTCTGCATGTGGGTGACACCACCCAGAAGGCTTATGTCCTGGATGAGACAGGGATAGAAGATAAAGGGAGGCGGGTGCTGCTGCCACTGCCGCCACCTTCTGCCTGCCTTGCCGTGGGCTGTTTTTCCTCTGTGAAGCCCCTCCGCCATGCTACCCTGCTTTGGGGCAGACTGGCTGTGCACTGAAAGCTCTATGAACCGTGAGCCAAAAGAAACGTTTACTCTTTCAATTTGTGGGTGCCAAGTATTTTGTTTCAGCAATGAGAAAGTAAATTAAGATACTACCCCCACAGCCACCAACTGCACCTGCGTTGTGTTCAGGCTCCTCCACAGTGTTCCAACAATGCCGCGCTTTCCTGGGCTTGGAGTGCATGCTTGGAACTGACTATGAGACGAACAGACTGAGAAACTCGTCCCATTGGTGCCTCAAAGCCACCTGTCCAAGAATGAACTCCGCAATTCTGCCCTCCTTCTGTGCTCCTCACTTACCAAATCCCTGTCACCGCCATGTTCATGGTGGTGGGTGCTGGAGCGCAGCAGCCAGTAAGACAGCTGGGGCCCTAGCGTCACCGGGGAATGACGATGAGTGACAAGCTTATAGACCTGAGAGGAAACCCTGCACGTGCAGGGTGGTGTCAGACGTGTGAGGAAGGATAGGTTGTCCTGTTGCGGAAAGCCACAGGGGCCACAAAAGTGTCTAAACTTGTCCTTGAGACAAGAGAAGGCAATGAAGAGATTTAATCAGGGAGTAACAGATCGGTTTTGTATTTAAAAGGTATCACTAGGGCCAGGAGTTTGGCTCAACAGCTTATGTGCCTGTCTGGCAGGTACAAAGTTGTGAGTTCAATCCCTGGTGCTGCAAAAAAAAAAAAAAAAAAAGTATCACTCTGCTAGAGGAAGTCTGGAAACAGGAAGACTAGTTTAAAAACTGTCACCACTTTTAAAAAGACCAGGAGGGCCAAGCGCTCCAGCAGAGTAGATGGATGTGCAATAGGTTCTGGATGGACAAGACTTGAACTTGCCTGTGGGAATAAGGACTGAAGGATGACTTGGATAGCCAGGTTTGTGGCGCAGACAGCCAGGTGGATGACAGGTCGGCTGTTACAGTGAGGCACTGGCAGGAATGACCACCCACACATTCAGGGCAGAAACTCTCCCCACGTCACCACCAGGTATGCCACTGAAGTCACAGGTAGCGACCACGCCGCCTGTAAAATCTCTTCAGCCTCCATCCTACCCTCTGAACCATAATCAATTGCCCTGCTCGCTACCTGAACCCTACAATGGGTTATCCACCATTCTACCAGGAACCCAAACCTCCTGGCAGTGTGCCGAAGGGCCCTGGTGACCTGGCCCTTGCCTTCCGTATGCACAGAATCCTCCAATCACATTAGATTATTAATAAGCACAGTTCTTCCTCAAGCTTACACTTTTTCTCACTCCCTGCCTTTGCCTGGCCACCTGTCCTGCCTGGAATACCCCACTCGCCTTTTAAGACTTGTTTATTATTTTTTATTATATAACAAAAAACAATGTATAGAACATTAGAAAAATATTGGCAAGAAATTCAAATGTTATGAATGCTATATTATTTTTAAAAGAACAATTCACAGTAAAAATGAAATCTGAAAATGACCCTGTGAAAACTACTTCTCACTCAAAATTCTTTTTCTTTAACTATCTTAACTAATTTTTTATATACATACACATAAACAGTTTGTCACACAAGTGCAACAATATAGTTACATATGTGTGACTTATTTATTTCACTGTTAAGACTTGTTTAAATGAAGAAACTTTAACCATCTTTGTTACCACCTTAACCGAGTGATTAAACTCAGCTCTACCAATAAAGGGGCACACTAACATTCATCTTGCCACTTTAGTTATATTTGTGTTAAAATGAATAAGCTGAATTTAATCATAGAGAAGCATTGGAGTACAAATTGAAAAACATTCTACAAAACAACTAGCTGGTACTCTTCAAAACTGTCGAGGTCATTACAGACAAAGACTGAAGAACCATCGCAGGTTCAAGGAGACTAAGGGTATAAAGACAAAATGCAATGTGGGATCTTCCGCTAGAGCTGCACCACAAAAAGGACATTTGTGAAACAAATGTGAATAAGGTTTACATATTAGATAAAAAGCACTGTCTGAGTGTTGAGTTAGTGATTTTGATGATTCCACTGTGATTGTGTAAAATGTTAATATCTGAGTAATTAATTCTTTGCACCATTTTTATAAGTCTAACATTAGTTGAAAATGAAAATTTTGTTTTTAATTAGCTCAGATTCAGCCTTTCCCAACACATGCCACGTAGCCAGCCAGCCTTGGCTCCCAACGCTCCCACATTACATTATCACAGCACACTGGTTCGCATTTTGTATCCACTGCCAGTGCTGCATAACAGAAACACACTGCAAAGCATCTATACGTTTTCATTTTCTAGTAGCCACAATAAAAGAATAAAAAGAAGCCGGGCGTGGTGGCGCATGCCTTTAATCCCAGCACTCGGGAGGCTGAGGTAGGAGGAGCGTTGTGAGTTCGAGGCCGGCTTGCGCTACAACGCGAGCGCAGGGCCGGCCTGAGCTACACAGTGCGACCCTGCCTCAAAAAACCAGGGCTGGGAGTTTGGCTCAGCGGCTTACGCGCCTGTCAGGCAGGTGCGAGGTTGTGAGTTCCATCCCTGGTGCCGCAAAAAAAAAAAAAAAAGAATAAAAAGAAACAGATACAACTAATTTTAATAATATAGTTAACCCAATATATCAAAAATATTACCCATGCAGTCAGTAATAAACAGTTATTGAGATGTTTAATATTCCCTTCTTGAGGGGGTGTGCAAAGTCTCAAATAAACTGTTTGTATCTCACACATACGGGGCTCTCAACTCAGACTGGCTACAGTCTGGGTGCTCAGAACATTATGTATAGACTACGGGTTCAAGTGAAGAAACGGTTTCATACGCATCACTTAACACTGAACAGAAAGGTTTCCCAGCAGATACCGAAGAAGCCCTGAGCACGCCACCAGGGGGAGCTTAGGAACTTACGAGCACGGCGGATCCCTCTCTGTCCATCTTCTGGCACGTCTCGTTCTCTAGGCCTAAAACACAAAAATGGTTTTTAGAGGTATCCCAAGAAAGCAGTTCCTTTCCTCCTAGCAAAAGACTCTCTGCTGCCCTGATGCAGGCCTGAGACGACTATGTACACACTGGGAGCATTTCAGAACTTTAAAGGCAGTACTGGTGCTCTGCTGACTTCTGTCTGCTTGGTGTCAGAATCCAATCATCTTCAGAAGAATGAGGAGCGCGCAGGCATCCACCGACACTGTCAATCCTCAAGCAAAAAGAATGGCAGGGCTGCCCCGTGTCCACCGCAAGTTTAGTAAGTGAGCTGTACGAACCATGAAACGGCTTCAGGAAGAAACTACGACACTCAATGCGATTTTATTACTAAGTCTGAGTGAATCTAAATTCTAGCCCCAAAAGACACCCTCAATCCAGCGCGGGTAGCAAATAACACAACAAACTTTACATTTCAAGCCAGCAAAACTATTATCCTTTTCATACCTTTCTAATTGGTTTTCTTGTGTCAGGTTTATTTTTCTATCACCAAAGGAGACATAAAACAAAAACAAAAACCAGAGTATGTTCTCACTGCAGAAAATTTAAAGATACAGAAAAGCATATAAAAATTTAAAGCTACACTTTTCCATGTAACAATAACTAAGTACCACATTAGACAATTGTTAATTATTTAAAACACAAATGTGACCATCACTCCCATGCGCAAAACCCTCCACAGCCTCCCTCCATCTGTCAGATCAACCCGGATTCCTCGCTGGGGCCTTGTCTCTCACATGCCCTGTACTCACAGGAAGCTAACAGGCATTTTACCAGCACGCAGGGCCCCCCCCAGGACCCCACTTCCGGAAGAACATGAGGTACACACCCCGCAGACCCACCTCCACAGGGACTCGTGGCCCACAGTCTCCCTCCCTCCAGGAGCCATCTGCCTCCCCACTCCCCACGGCCAAGGTCTCCGCTTGCTTCTTCAATAAAGCTAATCAGTTACAATGTAACAACTGTTTACATCTGTTCGGTTTTTCTAAGTCAATCAACCAGCTTACTGACTGAGAATAGCACTGTATCTAACAAAGCCCCAGTTCTCTCTATAGAAATTCTTGTTCAAGGAATTTTCCCCAGTAAGGAAGGATACAATCCAACAAATGTTTACATGTATCAAACACAATTCAAAGACGCACCTCTCACAGTCCCTAACCTTGAGATACTTACAACATTTCCCCTTCTACAATGAATGCACTGTGCCAGGCACTATGGAATGGGAAGTCAAGAAAAGATGCAGCGGGAACACAGGGTGGTGGGCCTCAAGAAACCTGGAAGGACGGGCAGAACTTTTGTACAAGATGGCAAAAAAAGATACACAAAAGGAAAAAAAAAGGTGTAAGAGTACAGCTCTCAGGATGAAGGCAGGTGTAGTGGTGCAGACCTGTAATCCTTGTGGTCAGGAGGCAGGCGGGGTGTTTGGGACAGAAATCAAGAACAATGGCTGGCATGTTTGCTTTGTGAATAGTGTTACAGTTGGATACTGAATGTCCCCAAAGGCCCCTGTGTCAGAGGCTTGGGTCCCAGGGTGGCACATTCGGGAGGCTGTAAAAACTGAAGCCTGCTGGGAGGTACTTGGTGATGGGCGGGGGTGCCCCAAAGGGCACTGTGGGACCCCATCTTGTTTCCTTTCTTTTGCTTCCCAGCTAGGAGGTAAGCAAGCAGCTTGTTCCACCACATCCTCCCTACTGTCACCAGCTGGCATCCACACTACAGGGGAGAGAGCAAGGGATCTACCTCGATCACAGGTTGAACCTCTACACCAGGGGCCAGAGCAACCTTTTCCTTTCCAAAGCTCAGCTATCCTCTGGGATAGTAACGGAGAGCTCACTGACATACACGGGAAACTGAGGCCTGGGAGACGGGAGGCGGCTGAGAAAATCACCTGCACAAAGTCCCACTTCCAACCTGCTTCCCTGGTTTGATGGGAAATCATCATGTTTAGAATTCTATGTCTAAAAGCCCACACATTATGTTGCTTAAGAAGACCTGAGTTTTTAACCATATTGAATGCACTCTGGAACACAGTTCAAAGATTTTTGTAAGTTCAGGCCACAGACAGGAGGTGCGACCGCATGAGGGCCTTCACTGTAGAAGGCCCGGAGTGAGTGCTAAGTGGCTTTGTGCTGCACAGCCTCGGTAGCTCAGGTTCTTCCTTAGCATGTCAGGGGTTTTACAGAGCACTGGTCAATTTCAATCTGCCACATTTTTATAGGAAAATTTATAGTAGCTGAGTAGAATGAAAATAATCACTTATACTGAGGTTAGAAGTCATGGAACCAGATTGCTTTAGGTTGGAATCTAATTCTACCATTTACTAGTGACTATGCAGAATACCCCAAAATGTGGCATCTCAGCACATGAGAAATGAGAAGCAGCAGGAAAGTCTGTCCTTCTCTATGGTGCAGACCATAAAAGAATTCTCTAATCGCCCAAAAAACAGGTCATGAGACCCTCCTCACTCCAGAGGTGCCCCTCCCAATACAGCAGGAAAAGAGCATCTTCATTCTCTAAGACACAGAGATGCCGAGAAGAATGTGAGCTGAGCAGGCCTTGCTTAGGCTGCTCCAGTGATCAGCATCTGGCTGCTAAGCATACTTCTCTACGACTGACCCACAAGGGTTTTGTTCTGAAGTGTTCTTGTGCATTGTAAAACTTACTCATACATTAAAGAAATTTGGGTGTTTTTTTCATGCAGATTGGTCTTTGGTTGTAGAGGCCTCAACCATGAACTTTGCAAAGGAGAAAGACTTATTCCTCTCCTATGCTAACCAAATAACCTTGGCCAAGTTCACTTTTGTGCCTCACTTTGTTTCTGCATAAGATGATGAAAAGTGCTAACAATCAAAGAATAAAGAGCTAATCTATGTAAAGCATTTAGAACAACAGTTGCACATCATAAGGCCCTTTACACGTTAGCTGTTAAATAATAATTACAAAAAACCCTAAATGCACAACACACTTATAGGCCACTATAGTTTACAATTTGGCCATATTAATATAAAAGTATAGAGAATTTCAAGCACGGTCATACCTTAGTGTCTCCTGGACATCCTGCTACATTTATTCATATATCCCTAGCAGTTCAATAAACAGTTTTGGGGATTTCTTTTCTAGGTAAAGAACCAAAGCACAGATCAGCATCTGAAACCTAGGGACCCAATTCTCTACTCTCTAAGGCACCTCCTGCTTTAGGTTTTCAGGCACTGAATTTCTATGCTTAGGTAGGTGAAGAAGATGAAGATACGCTTCCACACCTGCTTCTGAGGATGCGAATGCATGATTTATGGTAGACACAGGAACATTGGAACATTCAAAGTACTCCAGGTCTTCTTCTGGCTCACCTGTCACCGTGGCCCCCGCCGATTTCTGACCACATGACGTGGATGCCAGTTTCTCCTCATCAGTAGCATGCCCATCCCTATTAGAGATGTCTGAAATCTGGGAGATCACTGGTCCTTCATCCTGGAAATGCGCACAAAAGTCATTACCCATTGGGGGACAAACAATGAGGAAAAGTGATATTTCAGAAAACGAAGCAAGCAGCCGCATTCTGTACAAATGTGAGACAGCATTAGTCACAGATCTAGATACAAAGCCAAGAAACAGCTAGGTTCTTCCCATCTTGAAATGCTGTTTTCTAGAACTCAGATTCTGTAACTTGAATCTGGGGTTTGAAAAAAATGAACTTTTCCAGCCTAAATTTGTAAGCAAATAATTTAAGTGATCTAAGAAGTTTTCAATTTTCTTGCTCATGTACCTTCTACTTGTGTTTTGGTTTGTTTTGGTGTTTTTGTTTTATGCTATACTTTCTGAGACAGCCTCTCACTACATAGATAGCTCAGGCTGCCCCTGAACTTGCAACCCACCTGCTTCAGTCTCCTAAGTGCTGGGATTACAGATGTGTGCCACCCTGCCCAGCCTGGTCTTCTGAAAATCCATGCTTGCCCACTGCATTTTCAAGTTACATACAGAAACTCTTCAGGATAAATTATCTTTAAAAAATTAATAATATA